>OX457031.1:6245711-6293211 GCA_949752745.1 Protula sp. h YS-2021 | reverse complement strand
TAACATGAATTTAAAAGACAAATTTCGAAACGGCATGTAAATAATAGCAATAACGTGGCAATTAAAATGAAATGGAGTTGTGTTTGATCTAGGGTACCATTAAAATAATTTGTTAACTGGTTGTTCAGTATAATAGACTCCACTTTTTGCCTGCCATTAACGTCATTTAATTAAAAACGATTCAGTATGTTGATATCAATCATAAAAAACAGCATTTAATTTCGACTATAGCAGTTCTAGTCCATTTCAAGGTGCACATGAATGTGCTGAGACAGTTACATCTCCTAGCATTTAAAATTTAAAGCCTAAATATTCTCATAAGAATGCCTGAAAACGATTGAAAAAGTCATACCAATAATTCTAGAATATATATATATATATATATATATATATATATATATATATATATATATATATATATATATATATATATATATATATATATATATATATATATATATATATGGAGACTGAGAGAGGAGAAAGACAGAGGGGCCGAGAGGGAGAGAGAGGGATGGACATTGAGACAGAGGAGAGATAGAGAAAGAGAGTAGAGACAGAGAAAGAGAGGAGAGAGACAGGAAAGAGAGAGGAAAGGGAGACAGTGGAGAGAAGAAATAGAGACAAGATATATAATATGTTTATGAGAAAAAATATATATCTCAATCATGCTGTAACCATGTGATAGATGTTCAGTGTCATATCTAAAATAGCTGCCTGTAAAAAGTAATGTCTTGATATAGAACTGCCGCCCTCCAGAATGAATGTGCATAAGACAAAGATTTTTTTTCAACATATTAATAGTTCGACATAAAATTGAAATATTCTCTCTTTTATGGAGAGTGGGAGGGTGTCACCCTACTGAGTACACGTATGACATCCGCTTCGTAGAAAAAAACTCACCAGTTGAATGTTACTAGTTCATTTTTTCAATTAAAGACCACATAATGACTGATATAAATAAGCTTCATTCCGCAGTTCCTGATCAGCGCCATCTACCGTCCACGACGTAAATAACGGATGCTGAGGTTCATTATGCTGAAGAAAATTACTTATTTTTACCGAAGTATTTAACATTTATTCAGAAAACAATAACGCGACCTTGTTTTGAAACCGTATTTGAATTCACATTGTATGGCAAAATGTTGAGGCATTGCTTGTCAACCTATTGTTTTTCAGTCATAAATTACAATTTTATACCAACACAATAAGTACAAAATAAGTAACTACATATTTGCGTATATTTTAGCAAATAATTTAATGTCAAATATCTAATTACATTTAAATATTATCGAACAGAGCCTTTCGCTAATAGGCTTATTTAGGCTAGGGAAAGCTCCTGGTCCACAAAAACTACGATTCTGAACTCTTAAAATTAAGAATTGACCAAGAACGAGATGAGGGTCACCAAGGTACCTCTTCCCTTAAATCTTCTCTTTTAGACCATGCCGGTCGAAAATAAGCTTAAAATCGCACTACCTCTAACCATTTTTGAACTTCCGGTTTTCGACATTGACCATGAGCGAAGTGGTCAAGGTAATTGAGGAACCCCTTACGCAACGCGTTTTAGGTCCAAAGGGTCGAAATAAGCTCAAAATCTCTAGCCGTTTTCGAGATAATGGTCAACTTCTGATTTTTACATTTACCATGGCCAAGGAGACCAAGGTCACCGCGATACCTCTTATCTGTCCTCTTTTAGGCCAAAAGAGTAAAAAAATAAGATCACAATCGTTCTATTTCTAACCGTTTTCGAGACAATGGCTCACTTCAGGGTTTTGAAATTGACAATGACCGAGGAAGTCAAGGTCACCGAGGCATTTCTTATATGTCATCTTATTCCCAAAGAATCGAAAATAAGCTGAAATCGCTCTATTTCTAAACGCTTTCGAGAAAATGGTCAACTTCCCGTTTTGACATTGACTCTGATCGTGGAGATGGTGATTAACTGCTAAATTAAAGCGAATGCATGCTTATAATGGGCGCCAGTGGCATAATTTCAAAGTCCATTTTCACATATTAAATATTAATGAATTTCTGAAGCATTTTAGCTGTGCAACTGCACATCCTTCATTATGTCTCTGTCAGATTTGGTCTTCCTAGACCTAGCTACCTTAGAGGAGTTTGCGTGACAAAGTTTTCAAATTTTAAATTTCAATGTCCATTTTTGCATATAAAATATAAATGAATTTGTTTAATAATTGAGCTGGACCAACTTCACATGCTATACCATGTCTCTGCCAAAGCTGGTTGTCCTAGCATACGGAGACACTTTTCCGAATCGTACGAAAGCAATAAACTAGGGGATTTAAAATCCCCAAATGTAAATAATGTTATTAAAATAAAGACCAAGACAAACCAGATAACATCTGTTCGTCTGACATAATGTTCGTTTTACTAGATGCAGAGATTAATTCTTGTATTTCTTTAACTATAAAATGAACACAAAATTTGAAATGTGCATATCGATATAGATGTTTTTCGAGCATTGCAAGTGAATATTTGTCTAAATTTTTACGTCATTGATATAATTTTTGTATTTTAGTTAACTGAGCCACAAGAGATGAAGCCCTGTTTACTGATATTGCTTTGTGTGGTAGTTACGACGCTCGAATCACGAAAACTACCTGAAAGAGCCTTTCTGGAAAATCGCAATAGACGGGATACTCCAGACGGCGATTATGATGGTGAAACCTCAATTGATAATTCGGCGTCAGAAGAAACTGCTGGCAGTGACAATGAAGGCGAAAGTGGAGATGGCGATAGCAGTGGTGATGAAGTGGAAAGCAGTGGAGATAGTGATGATAGTGGTGTGGAAGAGGAAAGCAGTGGCGATGGTGATGGTAGTGGTGATGAAGTAGAAAACAGTGGCGACGGCGATGGTAGTGGTGATGGAGAGGAAAATACTGGGGGTGGCGATGACAGTGGTGAGGAAGTGGAAAACAGTGGTGATGGTGATGGTAGTGGTGAAGAAGAGCAAAACAGTGGCGATGGAGATAGCAGTGATGACGAAGTGGAAAACAGTGGCGATGGTGATGGTAGTGGTGATGAAGATGAAAATAGTGGAGATGGCGATGACACTGGTGATGAAGAGGAAAACAGTGGTGATGGTGATGGTAGTGGTGATGAAGATGAAAATAGTGGAGATGGCGATGACAGTGGTGAGGAAGTGGAAAACAGTGGAGATGGAGATGACACTGGTGATGAAGAGGAAAACAGTGGTGATGGTGATGGTAGTGGTGATGAAGAAGTAGGTGGTGATGTTGACGACAGTGATGGAGAATACAGCAGTGGCAATGGCGAAGGTGACAATGAGGAAGAAAGTGTTGATGAAGGGGAAAGCATTGGCGATAGTGGGGTGGATCATGATGGAGAAGAACATGATGAGCAAGAAAGGGAAGGAGAAGAAGAACGAGAAGAAGAAGAGCAAGCTGACATGATCGCTGGTGAGGTTGTTGATAGTGAAAATGATAGCAGTGAAGAAGAAGCTGTTGGTAATGTTGATAACCATGGTGAAATTGGTAATGAAGATTATGTCGAAGAACAGGGTAACATTGAAAGTGAAAACGCCAACGATGATGTCAGCAATGCGCAACCCAGTGACAGCAACACAGATAATAATGAAGATGATAGCAATCAAGAAGACATTGGTGAAAATGGATCAAATGAACCAAACGTGGGGGATCATATACAACAAAGCGGGAACTACCGCCAAAGAACTATTTGTAGGAGCTGTAACTGCTCACAAAGACGTTGCAGGCAACGTTGTGGCCGGTGCCGAGGTACTTATTTCTACTGTTAATTGTATAAACGATTCTTAAAGTGACAAGGTCATTTTGAAGAGATTAAAGCTTTTATTTTATTTTGCATAGAATATGTAAAAGAACTTTTAACGAGATTGGGTGTTGTTGGGTGGCATTACATTGGAAAAGACTGCACGAGTTTAGAAACATAGCTCGTAACCAAACAGATATTAGCCTTTGAGCAGTAAATGCCTAGCTAAACAAATGAAAAATAACTACATACAAGCTGCTTTACAGCTTTACAGCATCTTTGATCAACCTACAACTAACACTTTATGCTTACTACTCCCAATGTTAACAAATATCAACTGAGCAAGGACACATGTGTATTTTCTATTTCAGGTCAACGACGTGCGCGATGATAATCTTCCAAAACAGGTAAATTATTATTATTTATTATAACTTTTATTACTATTATTATTGTGAGCTTTTCTTATTTAAAGATTAATATGAATAGTTGTTACTTCTGATCATGGATTTAGGAATACTTAGTGACAGCTTAATTTGCTATGCCGTTGCGTCTACAATATAAAATGGTATTTTGTCTCTTTTATTCTTATTTCAGTTAATTTTTCTAGACTGAAAAAGAGCAAATAGACTGAGAATTTAGAAACTAATGACAATTCGACAATGGAATATGGGACATTTCTTCAGAACAGAAAGCCTACATATAATCAAAGAAAAGGCAGTCGTTTAGTCAAAATCTGTGAAGAATAGTTTTCCTTATAATATATTTTCAAATATTATAACCGAGGACTGTACATTTTTTAATTTGTTGATGTGTTGTTTGTGTTCTACATTGCAACTCATCTTATGTTTATATACTGCACTGAGTGGTGTTTTAGTGTATTGTCCCTTAGATTATTTTTCTTCACAAGTAAAACCTACTCAAGTACTGTAGTAAAAAAACATTTTGTTCGTTAAATACACTTAAATACAAATTTTTAAAACAAACAATAATAATTTAAGTCGCAGGGTTAATTAGGCTTATATAACGCACAGGTTCCTGCGTTACTTATACTCAGGTAACACACACGCTCCTGGTTCTCTGTTTTAGGGCTCAGGTAACGCACACGTTCCTGCCTCTCTGTTAATTAATCGCAGGTAGAGCACACGATCCTAGTACTCAATTATTCATGATCAGGTAATGCTCGATTACTGAGGCTCAGGTAACAGATACGCCCCTGTTAGTCAGTTACATAGGCTCAGCTAATGCACACACTATAAGCTACAAGATTGATGCTTAGAGAAGGGCTCATGTAACACATGGTTCATAAAGCTCATGTAACACACACGCTCCTGCTTTCCGGCTACCACGGCTCAGATAACGCATACGCAATAAACTTCAATATATATATATATACTGCTTGAATAATCCACACGCTATAAGCTACAAGGTTTATATTGCTAGGGTTATGTACACGCCATAATTTAAAATGTAATAGATATATTATACTAGAGTAAAACGTACGCTGTAAGCTACAAGATATATAAGGCTAGGGTAAAGCTTACTGTATTCCCTCTCCACTTTCGTTTATTGTGGTTCAAAGTATAATCTGTATTTTTAAACCGCTCGCTATGCACATAATTATTGCTATAAAAGGAATATTCACATATTTTCACAATAAACCTAAAATAACTTAATCGATCCTGTTTATTTTGCGTATGGTATGAGCATATTCTGAAGGAGAACTGTCATTTTATTTTTGTATTATTGTTCTTGAAGCAAAACCTTTAGACTTTACAACATTTAGATTTTCAGCTTGCATAGCTTCGTAAAAATAAAAAAACTATTGATTTATATTTTGCAATGCCTTATAATTGTTTCCTGTTCTTATGATGTTTAACAGTTACAATTACATTGTATTTTAAATTGCTCACAAAGTTTGGACCTCAAATTGCTTTATGGTCACTCCTGATCAAAGCATTTCTCAATTTTATAGGCATCATTCAGATAAGACGAACATTTATTTTAAAAAAACGAGAATAAGAATAATAATTCTTTAATTTCTTTGGGAAACATAATTTTAGATTGCGATACATTCTGATTGTGCTTTTAAAGTGTTTAATTAAAAGCAACCAGACAAACCAGCTTCATTTTTATTAAATCGTTTTTTTAAAAGAAAACTATCATAAATTGCAGTCAGATTCAGTACTACAACATGTAAAATGAAACCGGAAAAATGTTGCAAAATTTCACATGCAATGTGTCACGACATTAGCGGGTCCTCGTGTAAGGTGTTGTGTGACTTTAGTCGGAACAAGATTGCAATGTTTTGTAATTTCTGAAACTCCTTTTTTTATATCCCAGTCAAAATGCAGTGGAAATAAACTAATCTCTCTCTTGAATATTTGTTTTTATTTTCCTTATTTAACACTTTATCAGTAATAACAACTCTCCGTGCACCAGCACCACAATAGCAACTTCCTGTGCACCACTAGGACCCACACCTGACGTGTGGCCTCTATGTTTGGGAAAAATCAACTGCTACGGGCGCAGACCAAAAACCAATGACAAAATAGCTGCCCAAAAACATATGTTGCAAGTTGCGTAGTGACCAAACTGATGTTTTTGGAGCGATCACGAAGTCTTTTACAAAAAGGCATTATGAGTTATAATCTTTGATATTTGTAAATACTTAAAAATTACACGAAAAGTTTGAACTAGGTAGCACAAAAATTTTCCTCCTCTCGAAAACCGACAAAATGAGAATTTTCAAACACAAAAATATTGCCATATACTCTATCGTGGCGCGTTCTACCCAATGCTATGCGAAACCGCGATTCCTGAAGATATCCGATATACTTGATATATAGGTAAATTTTTAGATAAGACAAAATATGGCAAAACGACATCAAACGAACTTGTAACTAATATCATCGCGTTCACTATACCAAGATCTCCCTATATCCTACATTGACCGTCGCGGTCCTGTCGCGTTTTGTAACAAAACCGTCACATCACCAGTTTTCTGACAAATTTACTCGCACAAAACAGTTTATTTATCATTTGGCAACACATGAAAGAAACGATCGCACCGACAGCCACTTCTCAGCATTCCCACAAAACAGACGCATCTCACACCACAACAAACAGAGTGGGGCACAAACTGAATTACAAACACGCTCAGGACACTCAAAACACCACGCATTCACACACGGCGCGACAACAACACATGCCCAAAAATCACTTTGCCATACCCTAACAACTAAACATAACCAAAACGACGTATTCTGTCGACATATGCCGTGATACTCGGCCAAAGTGCTAAGAAAGCCTCAACACAAAAATGCATATCTGAGACATAAGCTAACAGATCCAAAGACATTCCGACACAATGACATGGTTGACATCTGAAATCGTAAGAACAAGGTAAGTATAATGTCATTTCCATTGCTGGTATTGTTTCTTATAGCAAGTAAAAAAGAGTAAAAAACAAAATATATGAAGTTAAACTAACGCCTTTTTTCTAAATATGTTTTTGAACACTTACTGCTGCACCAGCAGTTATCCGTCATATGTTCGGAATGTTATACGTAGAAGAACTGCAACACAGTATTAAATCATAATCTTAAATTACTTGGCTATCTCTTCATTATTTATTTCCTAGTTAGTTTAGCAGACATGCAATTACCTGTTAATCATTAGAAAATACATCTTCGGTGATAATTCTTCTCACTAGGAAAATGATACTAGTTCTCGCCGCAAAAGAAGGGGGTTATGAAACATAACCAGTGGAATGGTTGGGAGACTGAAAGGTAGTTTTTGAAACTGTATCTAGAATCCAAGTTAAACTTCAAACAACATGAAATGTACGGCTCCTAAGAAAAAGGTTTCCTGTAGTCTTCTCCCAGGGCTCTTACCTAGACAAGATGATTGACAACGGGATACTTCTTGTTACAGCAGTATTGTAAACATACATTGAAGTGTTAGAGAAGCAGCCAGGCTAAAAAAGCACAAGGACGTTTGATCAAACTGTGATCATTTATGGAATATATGGAATATCCAAGTAAACATCAATGAATTATCCTCAAATTGCTTACAAGATACCGAAACAAAAAAATACAATTTATTATTCAACGGTGCCCAAAGATCTGTCAATATCTAAACCTTTATGAAAATCTATCTATCTAACCAGCAAAAAAAAGGCTGGAGAACAAGCCATGTGGAAATTTTGACATCTTGCCACCTAACCTAAAAAATAGGTCAGTCGTATAAATTTTCAAGCTCCGATAGATAGCCAGCAGAAAAAAACAGATACATGTTTTTCAAGAGAAATGGTGATGATCTATACTGGATCCGATGCATGTAATGACTTATTGGCATATATTGAAAGCAAAAATGAAACTTGCAGAAAACCAAAACAGGTAGAAACACAAAGGTAAATCATATCAAATTTACTGTTGACTGTTTCAGAGCTAGCAATCAAGCATAGTAATTATTTCAATCAACGAGCATGTAGTTCATCATTTGTGCTCGTTAAGAATAGAAATTTGTTCCCAATATGTCTGCTTCTCGTTCAGTTTAGCAGTATCATTTGACATCAGCAGTTTCTTCCTGGACTAAAATCTTACAGGCTCGTCCAAAATATTATACGTTTTAGGAATAAATTATTCCTCACATTTGCTAGCTAGATTATGTAAATACAGTGTGAATAATCTGTTCGGCTTTATTAATTCATTTTGCTAGCTAAGTGGATTTCATCAAGGAATAAATATTTCAAGGAAAAGATTGTTAGACCCTGATCATGTAAGAACAAAGAGGTCTGTGAGCTCACTAGTGCAGAGAGTTGGGTAAAGGAACAAATTTATAATGCTAGCCAGTAACATTTTCCCACTTGGTTGCGTCATGAAATGTTCACTTTTTGCGTTTTTTCTTCAAGTTCGAGTTACATTTTTACTGAGAAAACCCTAGCTTAAAAATATGATATTATTATGAAATTTAAGTGTGTACATATAGTAAAGAAATGGAGAGTAAAATGCACATAAGAAACTTGGTTATCACACATGTTATCACGCATGATCATGTATAAGTGTTCAACTAACTGAAAACTTCACTTTTATTATCGATTATAGTTGGGTGCTTTTCGCAACCTCCAGGGAGAGTCACGGTAACCGAGCGACGACAGAGTGGAATGTTCAAGTTCGAGTTACATTTTTACTGAGAAAACCCTAGCTTAAAAATATGATATTATTATGAAATTTAAGTGTGTACATATACTAAAGAAATGGAGAGTAAAATGCACATAAGAAACTTGGTTATCACACATGTTATCACGCATGATCATGTATAAGTGTTCAACTAACTGAAAACTTCACCTTTATTATCGATTATAGTTGGGTGCTTTTCGCAAGCTCCAGGGAGAGTCACGGTAACCGAGCGACGACAAAGTGGAAAATATCTGAATCAACGTCACGATATTTTCTTTATTCTCCACACAATTTTACACTGCAGATTCTAACCTGAAACCCCAACTCCCTTTTCCTTTAACAAACCACTTCTAACATACTGTATGCTGATTTTTGCCCCTCCAAAAGGTGACAATTTCAGGGGCACCAAAAGGGAATTATTTACCGAGTTACACAAATCGATAATTCAGTATAAAAATCTAAACGGACATAACTATGAATTACTGAAACTAATCAGTGATATCATTTCTAGATACTTTACTCTTTACGTCGAAATAACTCTATTTAACTTCTAAAACAATGCTTAATTGGATAAAATCCATTTACTTTTCATTACCTAATTACTGTAAGTGTCATCAGTTTAATGACACTTACAATAACCCCGTTTATTACTGCTATTCACTGGAATATTTTTTCTATGAGATTTGTCAGTTGCAATTGTCATTCCGCAATGTATGAAATAACCTGAAAATCCTCACTATTTATTCATTTATTTAGCATTTAACTTACAACCAACAGTTAAATGAAAATTTCAAGACATTCCCTTTCAATGTTTCTGTGCGTTGCGTTAATGGATGCCAGCTAATTTTGAGGCGGCTACACACGTTTTCATTAAATGACAGAGGTCGGAATCTCTATCTGATCTATTCCTTGTAAAAAAGCTATCAGGAAAAATCATGTGGTGTGGAATCAGACAAAGAATAGGATTTTTGTTTATTTGTGACCACAAAAATATCACAAGGCTGTTATCTTTATGTTGACTGTATTTCCTGTAGCATGTGTGTGTGTGTGTTCTCACCTTCACCCAGAACTGGCGACAAATCTGTGTATTAGAAACCCGAATTAAAAGCGCTGTCACGACAATTTGACAAACTAACGACAAACCCTCATGTCGCGGGTTTGCGAGGCCATTTTATTGTATTTCTACGCTGATCGTAGCATTTGCAACCCGAATCTGCAATGTCCCCATTTCTGTGGTAACATCATTTTTCGAGGATGTGTGAGTTTTTTTTTTTGAAAAAAAATCGACTATAGGGGCCGCTTCAACGTGAGCTCGAGTACCTGTACAGCCAATAGGATTTAACTTGCATTCTTGTCATTGTAGCATCTCCCGAAAAAGATTTATTTAATAAAAACTAAGACAAATATGGTTCTTACAATATTTCGAAAATTGTGCGCTAATCAATGAGACATAAATAAACAAAACTTTGTAAACAAACCCGGTAACTGTCGATCATCAGAGCCAACGACCAATAGAGAGGGGGTCATAAAAATGACGAGTGTAAACTGTGTTGTCGGTAGATTTAGTCAAAATGGACGAAACAACAGTAGATTTAGTAATAAATAAACAATTCTGTTTGTTTGTTGCGAAAATACATATAACAGTAACTCCAGAAATGACGAAAAAAAAAAGTCAACAAAAGCATGTGCTTCACTCTTCATGTAATCAAAAGCACGTGCTTCCGGTGTCAGCATGTATGGTCAATGACAGTGCAGAATTTTAAAAGTGGAATAACTTTGCTATTGGTAACGAAACTCAAAATAATAATAAATATTAATATTGTAACCCTTAACTTAACATTTCATAAAAATCCGTCCGTCAGTTAAAAATGAAGTTATGGAATTTTCCACTGCGCACGTCACAACATATTCAAACGGCCACAAGATTGCATGGCCGCCATAATGGAAACGTGTATAAAACCGCAACTTTTGGAATATTTTGATGAAATATCTGTATGATTGCAATGATGGATACAATACACGTATATAAGGTATGTTTAAATCTATTTTTTATAAATTGGCGCTGTTCAAATCTCAAAGTTTGCTTACTAGTTCATGTTTTGTGATGTTCGGTTATTTTTCGGCTTCTACTGTTTAAATGTCGATAAAAATTATCATAAAACCACGTTAAGCGAATTATTAATTATTTATTTCGCGTAACTTTCAATTCTGTGAATGGGTTTTGGAGTTAATGTTTAGGATTTTTTGGCTAATGTTGTGTAGTGAGATGTCGCGTGATTTGGGTAAGATCAAAGATTTTAGTGCGAGCCTGGGTATACACACTCGCACCAAAACCGTCATTTGCCGTTTGGATGTAAAAGCAAACCAAAATAAGTGAAGTACGTATGGATTTTTAGTTGGGTAGGTTAATGTTAATGAAACTTAAACGTTACAATATTTCAAATAAAGTTATGTGTTTGATGCAAAGTTAAGAAAAAACTTAAGCTTGGTGGAAATCCGTAGCATTGTTAATGTGTAAACAACATCTTTTATTAACTGTACAGAAGTGAATTTAAGTTTACCTAGGATTCATGGCCTGATTTTATTGACATTTTACCAGTCTTATACGTTGAAAATGTAATAATGTAAGAAACTTCAGCTTGCCGAATAATCATGACCGGACCGTAGTTATAAATTGGTGAAATTTGTGTGCTTAGTGAAACGCTGATAGACTAGAATTATCTTAAGCTTGGTGAGAATCCGTGGCATTGTTAATATGCAGAGTACCTTTCTCTTGACTGAAAAAGTAACTTAAGTTTACCGAGGAGTCTCGACCTTGTTTGACTGAAACTAGAGGAGTATGTGCTTAAAAATGTAATTTGCTGAAGTTTTGATCCAATCCCAGGGATAAAATTGCAGATGTTTTAGTGCAACGTTGAAAGCAATAAAATAAAAAAAGCAAAAAACTTAAGCTTGAGAAGGTTGCCGTGTAAGTTTACCAAGGAGTCACGACCTTGTTAGCCTTAAACTTGACGAGTATGCGTGGCCTGTTAGAAATGAAACTTGTCGAGTTGTGGATCAACCCAGTTATAAATTATTAAAACTTCCAATCAGAGTTTAGTGCACTTTCAAAGCCAAAAACACTTAAGCTAGGAGAGAATCCATGACAATTTTTTGCCGTATAAAGAACATCGGTCTTGAATGTAAAATGTGAACTTAAGGTAACCAAGGAGTCACGACCTTGGCATACGGAAAAGAGAAAGATATACGTGGCGTCGTTTAAGAAATAGCTTGCTGTAGGATTACAGTCCTGGCGATGTTGTCGTTTTTCGTCGGTACTTGAAATGGTGGCCGGGTGTGATTCTGGCGGTGTTCGACGAAGAACTCGACGTCCGGTTCGCACATACAGAAGAGTTCAGGTTAGTTTGTTGCTTTCGAAATTCTCGTGTAACTTAAGTTCAAATTGCGACCTGCGTTCGAGGATCATAGATGGTTGGAGGAAGAATGGAAAGTATAAACTTAAAATTAACAAATGTACGTGTAAATTTGCAAGATATCAAGTAAAATATTTTTCTGTATTTTTAATAACAAAGTCAAAAACAGGCTAATTCTTGTCCTTGAACCACGTGTAAGTGTAAAGTGAACGTCAACGGCAAGTTCCTTATTTGAACTTAGGGAAAGTGTAAAAAATCCAAACTGTGTGGAGCTGTTTGATGAAAACAAGTCTAACCCTGGAAGTCTATTCGTTTTAGCTCGTTCATTAGTTCCGTTAGTTTGTTTATGCAGTTCATAGTATATTCGGAGTTTGTGAAAAACCTGAATCGTGTTACAGTCGGGCGTAATAGTACAGGATTTTTGAACGCTGAGTGCACTTCATTGACATTCTTTTATAAACTCCCATAGTTTTACCCTTCTCTTTTGAGATAAGCAATATTATTCAAGAAATGGCATGATTAAGAAATTTAACAGCATTTAACATATTAAGGGTGTAGATAATCTTTGCAATGTAATGTAAAATAGTCAGAAAGTTTGCATGCAGTTACAGCATGTTTGAGGTAACTAGAAATGGGCCTCGAAATACGTTTTCGGTAATTTAGACGAGTGATTGTTGTTAAAAGCATTTATTTATTGTTCCAAAATAAGAAAAACATGCCGTTATATTTGTAAACGTGTTAATGTAAGTGGGTTGTAGTGAAATGAGCATTAAAACTGCATTTAAAAGCTCAGCCAGTTTTCCCCTCAACATTTTGAAAAATATTCATGGAAATTAACTTCATGCTTATCCTGAGTGGCCGGAAAACCCAAGGATGGGGTACTGTGACAGAGGGATGACCACCACGCCGTCTATGTGGTGATACTATAATAACGTCCTTATAACGAGAAAGACGTTTCGACTTCCATCTGCAACCCTTACGCAACGTTGCTATGACGTCGGATAATCAACGTCTATCTAACGTTGTAGTAGTCGTTGCTTCTTCTTCCATGATCAATCAAGATCCGACGTTGATCGGCTGCGACGATTATCCATCGCTTATCCAACATTGCACTTTATGTCGGAAATTGGGCGATAACGCGTGATGTCCAAACAACTAGGTGAGAAAGGGTGACAAGGCGGAGTGCTGCAAGGTTAATAGTTTGTTGCAATTTGGACGTGTTTACAACGTCGTGTCTGCAACCATTTTTTAACTTTTAACCTGAACAATTTGTACCCAATGATCATGCAGAGAAATAGAACTAAAAGAGTTATTATGATTGTTATTATTATCATCGTTGTTATCATTGCTATCATTACTATTATTATTATGATTATTATTATCATTATTATCATTATTATTTATAGTATGTGCCTGTTATTGAACTTCGAAACTCCATAAAATAAATAGTTATACTTTAACATATACCACAGTTTCGACTATGCATCGAAAGTCCACAGAAATACACTACTCCATTAATTTTAAGAAAGAAATTTCGTAACCAAAATTTTTCTTCTTTAAATGACAGAAAGATTTTCAGAATCTACACATTCAGCCCCTTTTTAGTTTCAAAGTGGACTGTAATCTGCACTAATTAAATTTCCACTGTAACCTCCTCCCCTCCACAAACAAAAATTGGAATATGGTTATCAGTTCGGGTTATCCCGGTTGGTAGACTGAGGAATAATGACCCTGTCTGACAACTCGGCTATCGATCTCGATGTGAGACACGATCCTTATTTCACAGACTACCTCGCGGTCGGGTGTTCTGATACACTTAGAGCCTGCCATTTATCAAACCATAGTTGTGACGTTACCCATTGTCTTCGCAGCCACAAAACCACTTCTGATCACGTCAATTTCTAATTTGCATAAACAACATCTTAAAAAGTCGGAAGATTCTCTCTGTTCGTTCGATTGTGTGTCCGTTTTGGGTGTCCATTACCTCGATAAACCCTTTAATGCTAAAAATAAAAATGTGCGTACTATTTGTAATTCTGTATAGATAGTAACATATATTGCTATGGAACCTACTCTTTTCATTTGAGCTTTGTTTATCAGACAGGTCAAACATCACTTTTTGGATGTTCATGATGGATGAAGTCATACAACTCCTACGCTCAGTGAACCAGTCATCTCAGTTCTGTGACTTTTGCGGAGCCACGTTGCCTCAGAAAAAGTGAAAAATCGTAAAATATGCGAAACATGGGAAGAGTTCATAAAATAGGACACACTGTTCTGACCGTTTTCACGAGAAAATATTGATCAAGGATATCAATATGTCAGCCATAGGATACCTAAGCCCACTATACAGCGGAGACCTCAAATCAATAACTTTCCTGTCAGCAGTATAGAAACTCTGTCAAGACCACGAGTATGCAAACAGGTACAACGATCAGCTGTTTGCTTCCACAGTCTTATTCCTATTCCACGCTCACATACAGACGTAAATTTGACCAAATCATACGGAAAACTAGTCCTGATTAACTCTCAATCAGTGTGTAACAAATTCAACAGGATCTGCGATCTAATAGTTACACAATCAGTTTATATATTGGCTATCACTGAGACCTGGATCACTCCACAAAATGACTACGTTACCGATCTTATAGCCCAATGGGGTACGTTACACACGCGCAACCGCGCTAAGATGGCAGAGGCGGAGGAGTAGCCGTAGTGGCAAAATCATCGCACAAGTCTTCTAAGCAAACTGAGGTACTATTCGATACCTTTGATGCGTGCACCGTCCTGATCCCATCTAAGCCTAACCTAACGACTCTTATGGTTGTCTATAGGCCCCAGAATGGTCAAAGAACCACATTCATTCAAGAGTTCACACAATGCCTGGAGGACGCATTGGTAAAGTGTGATCGTTTTCGCATTGGTAAAGTGTGATCGTTTGCTTGTTTGTGGTGATTTTAATATTCATGTTGACAACAATGACGATGTTTTTTCCAAGGATTTTAAGGATATCTGTGATGTATCTTCCTTGAGACAATACAATACCCACACATACTGCAGGACATACCAATGACTTCATTTTGACTCGTGATGACGACGCCCTAGTATCGACAGCGACAATGCCTTTTTTATTCACTGATCACTTCGCTGTTCAGACATTTTTATCCCTGCCTAAACTGTTCCTTACTTAAACTGTCGAAACACGCCAACTTCAGGACATTAACCTGGAAAAATTAAAATATGACGTAAAATAGCTTTGTCTTTTCCAATCACAGGAAAACTCCATTGATGAGCTTGTTGGCGGATTTAATAATCTGTTAAAGGCTTCTCTCAATCAACATGCCCCTGTGAAGAAAAAAACTACCAGCATAAGACCAGCCAATCCATGGTATGACTCAGAAATATACGAACCGAGACAGATAAAAAGACGTTTAGAACGGCGCTGGAAGCGTTCTAAGAAACAAAGTGATCTTGCAAATGTTTTGAAACGGGGAGCAGTCTTCAATTCCTTACTGAACAGCAAGAAGTCGCAATATTTGCAATATCTGGTGAATGATAACTGTGGAAATCAAAGGGAACTTTTCCAAATATTTAAACGCAATATAACAAGACTTCTGAAGTTCAACTTGCTGAACATGAGTCACCAGAGAAGTCTGCCGATGATTTTATAACATTCTTTGAAGACAAGATATCAAAAATTAATATGGAATTCACACCGGATAATTAGAAAGTCAACATGCCTATACACTTCATTGCTCCTTTCGAATTCAAAAAATCATTTATGATATGGCTCGAGCAGCTATAAGGAACTCACCTGATAAGACCTGTCTCTTAGCCCCTACTCCGACGTCGTTATTGAAGATGAGCCTTGATGAGGTTGAACCAATTATTACCACAATATTTAATCGATCACTCAGTGATTGAATCTTTACTTCATCATTCAAAGAGGCAATAATGAAAAAGCCAAATGGTGGAACATCAATGTCAAATCTTTCATTTTTAAGCAAAGGGTTAGAACGGGATATTATAAAGCAACTAAAGGACCATTTTTTGAGTAACAACCTTATACATCCATATCAACCGGCATATAGAAAGGGACATTCTAAAGAGACTGCACTAATGAAAATATTTGACGACTTACTCACGAGTATGGATAGTCAGAAGGTATCAATTTTAACATTACTAGATCTAAGTGCAGCATTTAACACATTGAATCATAATATACTGCTGGATGGATCGCACTCATTATTCAGTATAGAGGGGACTGCTCTTACATGGTTTACATCTTACCTAGCAAATCGTTGTCAACGTGAAAAATTGAGCAATCTCTGTCAAAGGTGTGAATGCTTTTAACTGGCGTTCCACGAGGATCAGGACTAGATCCATGGGCCTATACTTCATACACACGAGAACTAGGATTTATCACATTGATGATGTCGATTTTGTACCATCTTTTTGTAGATGACACACAAATTCAAAAATCTGTGGATGTATCTTCTCTCGAACAGCAACGACAAGCGAAGTAAGCTATTGAAAACTGCATAACCGAAGTCTCAAAGTGGATGAACGCCATTTGAAAGTGACATTTAGTGCATTGGCCGTGGATAGCATTGATGTAACAACAAAGGCAACAGTGAAAATTTTGGGTGTGTTTATTGATTCAGATCTGAAGATGAAATCACAAGTCAATAGTGTTGTAAGTATCTGTTACAAAAACATCCACATGCTAAAAAAGCTACGGAAATATGTTACCAGATCGGCACTTCATACCTTAGTTCAAGCCTTTGTAATCTCTCGCCTCGGCTATTTCGGCATACCAGAGTACTTAATCGATAAGTTGCAACGTGTTCATATTACTCCCGCGCTCGTCGATCTCCATTGGCTTCCAGTACGACAACGCATCTGCTTCAAGATAGCTGTGTTGACATACAAATGCCTCTAAGACATGGCGCCGGAATATTAAAACCATCCTGGCTGCCCTTTTCAGAAAAATCCGAAATAAGCAGCTATCCATTGCGTATGAGTGTGTATGTGTGCAAGTGTGAAAAAAATGGGCATGTCTTTTAATGGGCTGACCATTCGAACACATCTTTGAATGGCGTGCTCAACTTTGTTGAGAGCTCGCTGCCGCGGTGGATGGGGGCACTGTGGTAGAACTCTGTGGTAGAATCCTGTGGTAGAACTCTGTGATAGAATCCTGTTGTAGAAGACTCATTTTCCCCCTACTTACACGGTAAAGCGGCTTGCCCAAAATTATATGAAAAAAAAATTAGATTATGAAAACTCTTTTATTTTTCTTTCTTGTTTTTCCTTTTTTTCTTCTTTACTTCCTCCTTTTTCTGTTTCCCAAAGAGATCTTCAGTAGAGTTCTATTATTTTTTGTAATCAGTTGGGCTAAAAATAGAATAAAACGGATAGAGAAACACAAACAGTGCCACAGATCCGGTCTGATTACTTTTAAGAGCAATGTTGCCCATCAGGCCTTTTACTAAATCTAAATTCTTACGAAATTGGTTGGTTCTCCTTTTCACCTTTGTAATGTCTTTGCTTTTACAGCTGGCAAACATTGTTCTTATTAAATAAAATGTACTTGGTGGTCAATTAACCATTTTTGTTTGTCTTATTAGCCCCCCAGACGGGACTTTACGATCACAGTGACCGTCATCTTGGAAGTCCACTCGATATTTCTTGTTCACGCGATAAAAAATACTTCGCTGACTATCACCAAATTTAAGGCAGACTTTGTCAGTTTGAAATCATCATCGGGGTTGATTTTTGGATCAGCAGTAAATTAATCACCAGTCGCCGCTTTGAGAAATTCGCACAGTTCCTGGAAAAACGAAAACTCGCAAACAACTTTACGGAACGAAATTTTAGATATAACTTGACTATCTAAAATCACATTTCAAATCACTCTTCTGATTGGTTTTTTGTTGAATAGAAAAATTCAAAATGGCCGCCAAGGGAGGGGGCACTTGGTAGCAGTCCCTATCTCGAGTGTCGATGAATAGTGGAGAATGTGATATTTGGCGGGGAAGAAGTCGGGGTGTTGGCAGACCCTGTCTGTTTGTGAATTCGTCCCACGATTACTTCAAGTATTTCTTTGTTTGCTTGTCGGGGATGAAGGGTGCAAATCACAGGGTAACCGCATTTGGTAAGACATACATTTTAAGCCATTTAATTAGGGCTATTTTTAGAACGTCATGGACACGCATGATACCCATCACCTAAAAGATACGATAGCGTGCTCCTAAATATGCTACTAATACATTATAATAGAACACACGCGTAACTGATTTTCTATGACAATAATACAAAATTAATACACGACACATTTACATAAATTACAAAACAATCCAAAAAGCATCTTACGGAGAACGGATAGTATGTCCTTGGGGGGGGGGGTCAAACCCACATTCAGGGCCCGAGTGAACCTAACAGAAAAAGACCCCCACAGACCAAAAAAAAAAATTTAAGAGGGAAAATGATGGTACGCGGAAGTATTTTTGCACTGCAGTAGAATGCCCTCTATCCATTTCAGATATCTGAGATTTACTAAGATCTTTTCTTAGAAATAAGTGGAAGCATAGATTCTTAACGAATGCGTACTGCAGACATTACTTGAACCTTCTGATAATATAATTATTGATTTTAAAACCGCATTAAAAAACGATAGGGAGATAGAATGGCCATTTTTGAAGACATAGAAGGTTTGGCATGAATAATTTCTCAGTTTTAAGCAATCGGCCTTTTGCTAGAACAGGGTAGAATTGGGTTCCAAATGCGCTTATACAAAGAGTAAATTGGTGACCTTTACTGTGCCTAAAACTGTCAAATTTTACACTTAAGCCGTCTAATATATATATATATATATATATATATATATGCCAGACCACACAGAGCGCTTCACTAAAACCGAACCCATCGCCCACCTCCTTCCCAATCATGCTGATAAAAACATAAACATTTATATTCCTATACAATCTGAGCTGTCTGGGTCAAGCAAAAAAAGAAAATCACAAAATATAACACAAAGACAAGTAAGTATTTGTGAAACACGAGCTTGCCCCAACCGCCCCCCCCAAATTCATAGGGGTATAAAGCGATGACGGATAGACGGACGGACGGACACCCCAAACCTATAGGCCATAATCCGAAGGGTTGGGGCCTAAAACAGCGAAGGTTCATAATACTTCGATCATGGGTTCTACATGCATACCAATGGTGCTAGGCTTGCAGTGCTGGAATTCCAAGCTTTCTGTCACGTTTGTCTGTTTGGGCGCAGTGTATATAAAGCAAAATAGCTATGGCAACCCAAAGAATTCACATTCAGTCCACAGATTCGTTAAGAAAGTGATGACCTAGCAATGGTGAAATACGCCACATTTATTGTAATCACAGAAATATCAATGAGGAACACGGCGCTAATCCCGTAGCCATTATAGGAACAGGAGAGGGGGTGGGTGGTACGGCGCTGATCCCGTAGCCACTATAGGAACACTAGAGGGATGGATGATACGGTTTGATCCCGTAGCCATTATAGGAGCAGGACAGGGGATGGGTGATACAGCGCTGATCCCGTAGCCATTATAGGAACAGGACAGGGGGTGGGTGATACAGCGCTGATCCCGTAGCCATTATAGGAACAGGACAGGGGGTGGGTGATACGGCGCTGATCCCGTAGCCAC
This sequence comes from Protula sp. h YS-2021, assembly GCA_949752745.1. NCBI lineage: Eukaryota > Metazoa > Annelida > Polychaeta > Sabellida > Serpulidae > Protula > Protula sp. h YS-2021. The sequence continues at coordinate 6,273,159 of OX457031.1, read as the reverse complement.
TGTAGGAACACTAGAGGGATGGGTGATACGGCGCTGATCCCGTAGCCATTATAGGAACAGGAGAGGGGTTGGTGATACGGCGCTGATCCCGTAGCCATTATAGGAACAGGACAGGGGGTGGGTGATACGGCGCTGATCCCGTAGCCATTATAGGAACAGGAGAGGGGGTGGGTGGTGCGGCGCTGATATCGTAGCCATAATAGGAGCAGGGGAAGGTGTGGGTGGTACGGCGTTGATTCCGTAGCCATAATAGGAACAGGAGAGGTAATGGATGGTACGGCGGTGTTCCCGTACCCATTATTGGAAAAGGAGAGGGATGGGTGATACGGCGCTGATCCCGTAGTCATTACAGAAACAGGAGAGGGGGTGGGTGGTACGGCGTTGATCCCGTAGCTCTTATAAGAACAGGAGAGGGGATGGATGGTACGGCTTTGTTCCCGTGCCCATTGTAGGAAAAGGAGACTGGTGGGTGGTACGGCGTTGATCCCGTAGGCATTGTAGCAACAGGAGGGGGTGGGTGGTACGGCGTTGATCCGGTAGCTATTTTAGGAACAGGAGAGGGGTGGGTGGTACGGCGTTGATCCGGTAGCTATTATAGGAACAGGAGGGGGTGGGTGGTACGGCGTTGATCCGGTAGCTATTATAGGAACAGGAGAGGGGGTGGGTGGTACGGCGTTGATCCGGTAGCTATTTTAGGAACAGGAGAGGGGTGGGTGGTACGGCGTTGAACCCGTAGCTGTTATAGGAACAGGAGAGAGGGTGGGTGGTACGGCGGTGTTCCCGTACCCACTGTAGGAAAAGGAGAGGGTGGGTGGTACAGTGTTGATCCCGTAGTCATTATAGGAACAGGAGAGGGGGTGGGTGGTAAGCGAGTCCATCAACGCGTAAGACTTTGAATTAAAAAAAACATTGTGAGAGACCATAAAAAATATCAGGAAAATCGATTTGCCCTGCCTGTACTGACCCGCTATTCTTGTCCATTCGACCCCATGCCCCACCCTTACCCTCTCCTCTTCTCCCCCTCCCCCTTCCTCCTCCCCCCCCCCCCCCCCCGCGTTCCTAATGTTTCTACTAATATTCCTGTCAAAACTGAACCCCAGTTCTAGATACTTTCCTATTAAAACAACTTTTTGACAAATGTAAGCATATTTTCAACAACTTTTCAAATAGACAGCTACATAATGATTCTTTTTGGTGATAGGCCTTGGAAAATTTCGCACGTTGTACAACCCGCGTAAAAGATGCCGAACAACAAAGATGAAGGCGTCGGTTGCTGTGGACGAGACCATCAACAGGTAAGACTAGTGTTTGTTTAAATAAAATACTATTGTCAGAAAAAATCAATGAATTGACTTTTTTTGCAACCAACACCAAAACTATGCTAGAAAACTGTTCATTAGTTTTAAAAAAGAGAAATTTACATAAAAATTAATTCTTTGATAAACAGAACGTCACACGTCACATTTCTTTAGCAGAGGACAGCCAAGCAGTAAACAGCTCAGCGGAAGACAGCCAAGATGGGGCCACAACCCGACGAAAGCCAAGCAGAGGACAGCCAAGCAGTGGACAGCGATAAGTCTAATTTTTCTTTTCCTTTTTTTTAAATCGTGAATATTGACGTATTCCAGTCCGGGCTTCGGGCTTTTTCGGGTTCGGTTCGGACGGTGTTTGCGTTATCATTCTGTTGATTTTTCAGTTTTCCAAGTATTTCAGAAGATGTATGAGACAGCCAAGCGGAGGACAGCCAAGATGGGGCAACAACCCGAGTACAGCCAAGCAGAGGAAAGCCAAGTAGTAAACAGTTCAGCGGAGGACAGCCAAGATGAGACTGCCAAGCAGAGGACAGTCAAGCAGTAAACAGCTCAGCGGAGGACAGCCAAGATGGGGCAACAACCCGAGGACAGCCAAGCAGTAAACAGTTCAGCGGAGGACAGCCAAGATGGGGCAACAACCCGAGGACAGCCAAGCAGTAAACAGTTCAGCGGAGGACAGCCAAGATGGGGCAACAACCCAAAGACAGCCAAGCGGATGACAGCAAAGCAGCGGACGGTGATAAGCCAAATTTTTCTTTACTTTTTTTAAATCGTGAATATTGACGTATTCCATTCCGGGTTTCGGGTTTTTCCGGTTCGGTTCGGAAGGTGATTGCGTCATCATTCTGTTAATTTCTTAGTTTTCGAAGTATTTCAGAAGATGGATGGGACAGACAAGCGGAGGACAGTCCGGCAGAGAAGCATCGCGTCATTTGGACCAGCCAATCAACGACGTATGTTTCATCATACAGAATATCAAATAAAGCCCATAACATAATCAGATGAAAGGATAGTTGCAATATTAAGTCAACAATGACCCGCCTTTTCCCACCACTCAACCCACACTCGGACACTTCTCCTCTCCCACTCTCTTCCCTCATGCTCACTACTTTCCTTCCTCATGCTCACCACTCTCTTCCCTCATGCTCACCACTGTCCTTCCTTATGCTCACCACTCTCTTCCCTCATGCTCACCACTGTCCTTCCTCATGCTCACCACTCTCTTCTCTCATGCTCACCACTGTCCTTCCTCATGCTCATCACTCTCTTCCCTCATGCTCACCACTGTCCTTCCTCATGCTCAACACTCTTCCCTCATGCTCACCACTGTCCTTCCTCATGCTCACCACTGTCCTCCCTCATACTCACCGCTCTCCTTCCGCATGCTTTCCGCTCTCCTCCCTCATGCTTACCACCTCGTCATGGCCTTACCTTGTACTACGCTCTACTTTTCCAGCTGCTATTTCACACCGATTAGTAATACAACATCAAACATTTTACAATTTCTTAACAACGCCATAAACTTGAAAAGTTCTAAAAGACGCGGCATGAGTCAGATGGATCTTGTTGACAAAATGTTACATTATATATCTGACAGCTCGCGAAGATATGCCGAACATCAACAAAGGTCACAAGGTCAAGGTCATAAGGCATGCCCATCAGCACGTGAGTTTTTCAATTTTATTTAATAAATTCACATTCTCTGATCAAAAAAGAAAAATTCGGAAGATTCTGCGTCTTTTCCAAACTACATGGTTTGACTCGGGGAAAATAAACGAGCCTAATATTTAAAATATTTGGACACCGGAAATTAGTCGGAGACCGTTCTGTAAAATATACTGCGCGTCACTAATTATTTATATTTGTGTTGGGCGGGCTGTGGATGTCAAAACTGAGCAAAGCAAGTAAAGAAAAGAACAGAATATACAAATTCAACCCTTTTACTCTCGCCTTACCAAATTTTACACTTGAGTTCCGATTTGTTTTGTGCAAATTAAACGTTTAAAGTTGGAAGGGTATCGCGCCAAAATTCACACAAAGTGGCCTTCTAATAATGTGTTTGTCCTCTTGCGGCGTTAACACATCCCACACAGCGCTTGTGCATACTGTTTATGAGATTGTCTATTGAGCGCTGCGGGATTCGGATCCACTCTTCCTGGAGTATTCTACGCAAGTCGTTTTTGGTAGAATCTGGTGTTAGTGTGTCCATAACAGCTCGCCCTAAATTATCCCATAAATGTTCAATAGGGTTCAAATCAGGGGATACCGCAGGCCATTCCATGCGTTCAATTCCCTGTTCTTCCAGAAAGTCTTTGGCAACTCTGCCCCTATGCGGCCGCGCATTGTCTTCGTAAAGGACAAAAGCGTCTCTAATTGCCCCGGCGTACTGCAGAACATGGGGCCCAAGAACTTCATCAATTTAATGTTGCGCGGTAAGACTTCCATCAATAAAGACAATGTCAGTTCTACCCCTAATAGATATGCCTGCCCATACAATTACACTGCCCCTTCCATACGCGCCAGACTCTGCAATATGCTTCTCCATAAATCATTCGCCGCTACGCCTCCAGACTCGACATCGTCCGTCGGACACGGACAAATTAAATCGACTGTCGTCGGTAAACAATACATTCCGCCAGTCATTTTTCGCCCACCTTTGGTGTTGCTGCGACCACTGTAACCTTGCGATGCGATGGTGTCTTTGCAAACGAAAGCGTCTAACGGGTCTGTGAGTAGTCGAAGGTGAAATTCGTTGTGCACCAAGGCCGCGCATCTGATGGAAGATCAGCTCTTAGTGCGTTTGCTGTCAGGAATAATGAAAAACGATAGATAAGAGTGATAATGAATTTTGTATTGATAACGATAGAATTACAGCAAACAAGATTTTAAAAATAAGGCCCTTGACCCTACTTTCAAGGTCACCATGGGACTTGGAATGTTTGGATATGTAAACCAAGAAAATGTATCTTGTGAACACCATATCTCAGGAATCTCACCTACCTTACTTGTTACGAACTGTCATTTCTGTTACTCTACCCAATTATCAGAGTTGTTGATCCGGAGTAGTTGGAAAACGACAGTTCCAGCACAGGAAGTGAAGTCAAAATGACGTCATAGGGTGTTCCAGAGCACCCATGGGGGTTCTGGCCCAGATGGCTTAGAACACCCATGGGGGTTCTGGACCAGATGATTTATAGGCGCGCGCGCCCGTGTCAATGACGTCATCATGACGCCATCATGACGGTATGACATCATGGTATCACACTAAGACTCCTAAGCAGCATAACCCTAAGTCACCTGTCAATCATCATGACGTCATTGGTCACGTGACCTGTCAATCATCGGCAGTCACGCAACCTGTCAATCATCAGTCATGTGACCCTAACCCTATATCAGGAATGTTTTCCCGAACATTAACCTTACGTCCCGCGTGGCTCACTTGGTAGAGCATGGAACTCGTAAGCGGACCCATGGTCGGAAGGTTGGTGGTTCGATCCCGGCCTCGGGCATCACTTTCACCTTCTGTCTATCATACCGTCATATCATGGGGGTTCTCAATGTGAGGACCTCCAACCGGGGGTCCTCCATGTGAGGATTGTCAGCATCTGTCTATCGTACAATGGGGACCCCCCGGTTCTCAATGTGAGGACCTACCCAGGGTCCTCAATGTGAGGACTTCCATCATCTGTCTATCATACCATAGGGACCCCCCTCCCGGGTCCTCCATGTAAGGACCCCCACAGGATGTGATTCAGTAGCCCTACAAGAGCACATTGTGTGCGCACATGTGTTTCATTCATGCTGTGGCTGCTGTTGGATACACATGGAAAAAAGTGAAAACAGTTGCTCTTACTGTTGTACTGTTGCGCTGTTGTTGGATATACATGGAGAACAAGTGAAAGATTGGCTGGAATACACATAGGAGAAGAAAGAAAGATTGGTTATTCTTTGGAAAAGGAAGTGAAAGATTGGTTGGAATACACATGGAGACGAATTGGCAAAAGAGTCATGGTAAGTAACCTTTTTTGTGACATTATGTGAGTCTGAGACATTATGTGACTCTGTGACATAATGTGACATTATGTGACTCTGTGACTTTATGTGACATTTGGTGACATCATGTGACATTATATGACTCTGTGACATTATGTGACTTTATGTGACTCTGTGACATCATGTGACTTTCTTTGACTCTGTGACATTATGTGACTTTATGTGACTCTGTGACATCAGGTGACTTTATGTGACTCTGTGACATTATGTGACTTTATGTGAATCTGTGACATTATGTGACATCATATGGCTATATGATTATGTGAGGACTATGTAAGCATAATTAATCTAGCTATGTATGTAACTAGAACCTCACTTCGCTAGCGAAATGTTAAACACTTGACAAAAATTAAAACGCAAAAATACTTCCTTCAATGGGTTATTTCGTGAATAATATATTGCAAACAACACAGCTTGAATATGTCTTATAAGCCGAGTAGTGTTTGGTTTCTGTTGACTTAAGGTTTTATTGACTGATCTAGCATACGCCGTGTTACCTATTTACGCAATGAGAGCTTGCACAAAGCTCACTGTGCAACTGTGTGTGATGTGGGTTAAATGCTACGCATTTACTTGCAAAAAATGCACTCTTTTCACATGGCGTTTTAACAAAGAAAACGAAATCAAAGACGAAAATAAAAAGTGACATGCACATGTTCAGATCAAGCTCTTCATAAGTCCCAAGTTTCATAGTCGTAGGGCCCATAGTGTCAGAGGAGAAGAAGACACAAAAAATCGGAAAAAGTGTCAAGAAGAAAAAAAAAAAGGACGAATTTTGCTCGCACAAATTCATATAACTCTTGCAAGCCAAAGGCTTGTCAAGTGTTAATTATCAGATCGTTCACCAGACCTGCCTCTGTAGCTCAGTGCACAGCGCGTGAGACTCGTGAGCAGAAGATTGGTGGCTCGATCCCGCCTAGGGGCAAACACAACTTTTTGTTTTGTTGTTTTTTTTTTCATTTTTTGTGTTTTTTTCTTAACATAGTAGCTATATTTCTATGTCTATTTTCACTAATAATATTTAATTAGCCATATTTCAGTGGTTCTATTACAATAAACACACACACACACACACACACACACACACACACACACAGCGTAGGAATAAGTACATGAAAGACCTCAGAGCGTGAGAACGATCAATAAATTTCAGAGTGCACTAATTCAGAGCGTGGGAAAGGTCGATAAATTTCAGAGTGCACTAATTCAGAGCGTGGGAATGATCGATAAATTTCAGAGTGCAGTAATTCAGAGCGTGGGAACGATCGATAAATTTCAGAGTGCAGTAATTCAGAGCGTGGGAACGATCAATACATTTGAGAAGGAATGGGATTTTCCCCACGCTAAGTCTAGTGTTATCTTTTTATGTTATAGCAAAGGGAAAATGGTAGTTCTAGACCAACTTTAACAAATGTAGTTTTTGGAAAACATATGATATATAAAATAAGTTTTAGCATTTTAGCATGCTACTTATTCGAATGTTCTAAAGTCACAGTAGTGGAATAATGGTGGTTCTAGACCAACTTTAACAAGTTTAGTTTTGACAACATATGCTGTGTAAAATAAGTTTTAGCATTTTACCATGCTACTTATTCGAATGTTCTAAACTCATAGTAGTGGAAAAATGGTAGTTCTAAACCAACTTAAACAAATTCAGTTTTTGATAACATATGATGTATAAAATTAGTTTTAGCATTTTAGCATGCTACTTATTCGAATGTTCTAAAGACATAGTAAGGGTAAAACGATGCTTCTAGACCAACTTTAACAAATTTCGTTTTTTAAAAACATATGATGTATAAAATAGGTTTGACATAAGACATAAGTTTTTTTGGTGAGAAGAGCACAGCATTTAAACATGTTTTCGAATGACAAGCCCCATTCGAAACACGTGTTTGAATTATTTTTGGAACATATTACGTTATGGTATTGTTCAACAGATTGTCCAACATGTTCAACATGTTGTTCAACATGTTTTTTAACATGTTCAACATGTTCAACATGTTGCTCAACATGTTCAACATGTTCAACATATTGTTCAACATCTTCAACATGGTGTTCAACATGTTCAATATTTTCAACATGTTCAACATGTTCAACATGTTGTTCAACATGTTGCTCAACATGTTCAGCAACTTGTTGTTCAACAAGTTGTATATAAGGCTATGTTTAAAGACTTTCTCATCATTTTAAAAATGTAGGTTGAACCGAAAGAATGTATAAATGCAACATTTGTTCGAAATCTTACAATTGGCCACAAAGTCACATATGGTAAACTAATTTCTAAACACATTAGGACATAGTGTGTCCAACCTCGAGTGTGACAACTCCCTATAGAGCATAACAGGCATCCGCCCTCAGACATAACGCACATTCTGTATCAAGATACTGAAGAGTGAACATGTCTGCAGTGAGTGAACAACAACTACCATCTATGGCAATGCCTGCAGAAAATTTTACAGCAAAGCCTGAGACAACACCTACAGCAAAGTCTAAGGCAATGCCCATGGTAAAGTCCAAGGTGAAGTCACGTCAGCAGCGTCAAAAGCGACCACATTTTAGAAAGATAAAACGAGATGAGTTACCAGCTAAGATGGCGCCGTGTAAAATGCGAAAAATTAAGACAGAGCCTAATATGAAGCGAGAACCGGAGCGTAAAGCTGATACCACCATGAAGAAGATGCGTGTAGACGATTTACCGGTTATGATACCCATAAATGGAGAAACATATATTAAATTGGTGAAATATCAACAGAAAGTGATGGTTAACATTCGTAAATATATTACGAATCACGCATCGCCTAGGTTATATCCTACCAAAAAGGAAATGTTGTTGTCATTGAAAGACTGGCAAATGCTGAAGAAGCAAATGACGTCAGTGGATCTCATGCTTCAGAAAATGGATGTGTATAAATGTAGTGACTGTCAGAAGATGGTTGAGTAGAAAGTCATATGCGACTGTATGCAATTTTAACGGTATGACTATGAAATGAATTAAACATTATCTATGTTGACGTAAAGTTAGTTTTTATAACATGTGTAAACTTATCAATTTAAGTTCTTATGAGTGGGTACATGTATTAGCATAATATGTATTTGAAATATTTTTGTTTTGTTTTTATCATAATTGTAAATATTTATAATATTTAATAAAAGAAACACATATGATGCTTTTCAACTTATTTATTTTTCTCATACGATAATAATAAAATACTTGAATATAATACATATTGATACAATACTTGAATATAATACATAATAATACAAAAATAATTATGATGTATAATATATGATATATGGTCTACGGGTGAATTCACACCGCACCAGAGACCTTAGCCTCTCACGATTTCATATATTGTAAAGCAAGACATATATTAATACACAACGCTTAAGTTAATAAAATAATAAAACATTTACAAAGTCTTTATTATAAAGTTTAGTCAAATAAGACTATTCTTCTGCATCTGTTTCACTCTGTTGCACCTCACTTTCCATGCCACTTTCTTCGTCACTGCTACCATCCTCCTCCTCCATATCTAGTAGCTCTTCAAAGAATGCATTGTTTTTCCTTATAGCCGCCTTTGGTGCCTTTGAATACTTATAATGTTTTTCATCAACAAAGTAATTAAAGTCCTCTAAAATCTTTTGATAATGTTGGCTTTGTTCTAGACGCTTAGTATAGTTGAAAAGTCTTATAAACAGTTGTTTTAGTCCATGCTTGTAAATGGGTCGAAGGTCATAACTTGCTATTTCACGCGCATCTTCAAGTCCTTGTTCTTCATATTCTAAAACCTTTTCTTGAAATTTGTCATCATAGTCATCGTAAACTTCTTGAACCATATCATGCCAAACAGGGTCTATTTCTGACTCACTTTTAGAGTCTGTTTCTGAACTCCTGTCATCAGCATCCTTACCACACTGCTCCATATGTTTGAGCAAAGCTTCTTCGCTGTTGTATAATGCACCACATTCTGTACAAGCATGTGCATTCTTTTCAGCCATGTTGACGCTTTGACTTTCCACAGAAGCCTCATCGAAAGTTTCCGTGAGAGGTAGTTTTACAGGGTTTTCCATATTCAATTCTTCATCCACTTCTGAAGTGTGAGCAACCTTTAAGTGTCTTTTAAGACTTTGTGGCCAATTGTAAGATTTCGAACAAATGTTGCATTTATACATGCTTTCGGTTCAACCTACACTATTCAAATGATGAGAAAGTCTTTAGACATAGCTTTATATACAACTTGTTCAACAACAACTTGTTGAACATGTTGAACAACATGTTGAACAACATGTTGAACAACATGTTGAACATGTTGAAAATATTGAACATGTTGAACAACATGTTGAACAACAACTTGTTGAACATGTTGAACATGCTGAACATGTTAAACATGTTGAACATGTTGAACATTTTGAACATGTTGAACATTTTGAACATGTTGAACATTTTGAACATGCTGAACATGTTGAACAATTTCTTGAACAATTTGTTGAACAATTAAACAGTTTAAAAAATTGTTGAACAATACTATGACGTTATTTGTTCCAAAAATAATTCAAACACATGTTTCGAATATGGCTTGTCATTCGAAAACATGTTTGAATGGTGTGCTTTCTCAACAAAAAAAAAACTTATGTCTTATGTCAAACTTATTTTATACATCATATGTTTTCAAAAAACGAAATTTGTTAAAGTTGGTTTAGAACCGTGATTTTCCCACTACTATGACTTCAAAGCATTCAAATAAGTAGCTTGGTAAAATGTTCAAACCTATTTTATACATAATATCTTTCAAATTCTAAATTTGTTAAAGTTGGTTTAGAACCCTGATTTTTACCCTACTACAACATGGTAAAATGTTCAAACTTATTTTATACATCATATGTTGTTAAAGAACAACATTTGTTAAAGTTGGTCTAGAGCTACCATTTTTTCACTACTTTGACTTTAGAACATTTAAATAAGTAGCATGCTAAAATGTACAAAATTATTTTATATATATATGTTATCAAACACTACATTTGTTAGAGTTGGTCTTGAACCACCATTTTCCTACTACTATGACTTTAGAACATTCGAATAAGTAGCATGCTAAAATGCTAAAACTTATTTTATATATCATATGTTTTCCAAAAACTACATTTGTTAAAGTTGGTCTAGAACTACCATTTTCCCACTACTTTAACATAAAACATAACATTAGACTTAGCGCGGGGAAAATCTCATACCTTCTAAAATTTGTCGATCGTTCCCACGCTCTGAATCAGTGCGCTCTGAAATTTATCGATCGTTCCCACGCTTTGAATTAGTGCACTCTGAAATTTATCGACCGTTCCTACGCTCTGAATTAGTGCACTCTGAAATTTATTGATCGTTCTCACGCTCTGAGGTCTTTCATGTACTTATTCCTACGCTGTGTGTGTGTGTGTGTGTGTGTGTGTGTGTGTGTGTGTGTGTGTGTGTGTGTGTGTGGTTACTGTAATAGAACCACTGAAATATAGCAAATTAAATATTATTAGTGAAAATAGACATAGAAATGTAGCTTCTATGTTAAGAAAAACAAACAAAAAACAAAAAACAAACAAAAAAGTTGTGTTTGCCACTAGGCGGGATCGAGCCACCAATCTTCTGCTTACGAGCCTCACGCGCTGTGCACTGAGCCACAGAGGCAGGTCTGGTGAACGATCTGATAATTACATACATAGTTAGATTAATTATGCCTACATAGTCCTCCCATAATCATATAGCCATATGATGTCACATAATGACACAGAGTCACATAAAATCACATGAAGTCACAAATTAAATAAGGTCACATAATGTCACAGAGTCACATAAAGTCACATGATGTCACAGAGTCACATAATGTCACATGATGTCACATAATGTCACATAAAGTCACAGAGTTACATAATGTCACGTGATGTCACAGAGTCACATAATGCTACAGAGTCACATAATGTCACAAAAAAGGTTACTTACCATGACTCTTTTGCCAATTCGTCTCCATGTGTATTCCAACCAATCTTTCACTTCCTTTTCCAAAGAATAACCAACCTTTCACTTCGTCTCCTATGTGTATTCCAGCCAATCTTTCACTTGTTCTCCATGTATAGTGTGAGAACCCTAGAGTTGTCGCCCTCTTTCTTTTATAAATATTTTGGTTAGAATTTTTTAGAGATTTTTAGAATACGGGCCTGGCAAGGTTTCTGGACGTGACCATCGAAAAATACGACCCCATTGGCTTGGCAGCATAAAAAATAGGCCCCAAAACTCTCCCGGCTGCCAACGACCCGAGACCCATTCCCTTTTTAGGCAATGTTTTTCGGAAAGAGCTTCGCCACTCTCTTCGTATTCTGAATATTTTCTTATGATTTCTTTATAACTGATTAGCAATGTTGTCATGTCCAGATTCCTCCGCGGGTCAATTCGATTTCTCATTGGCTGTATGGGGAGTCCCTCTCTGGATAGCCGGGGAATAAAAACTCCCCGGCGAGGCTGGAGAGGGCAGACAGGCAAATAGAGACTGACAGAGATAGAGCAAGAAAAAGAGAGAGAGCTTTACCCTACAGCCATTGAGAAAATCGAGAATAAAGCTAGCAAGGTAGAAATCTATGTAGAGAAAATCTGTTGAGAAATAGTGGAATAAATTTAAAGATCACCGATAAAAGTCAAGTCTTTTCATTGAAGTTTATTTTGGATTAAACAGGCTGTTTCTGAAAGAACTGTCACGAAGAGTCGCACTTTTTAACCAGAAAAAAGGGCACCTTTCTAACTCTTCTTTTCATCATTTAAAGCTGGAAGAGTCGCGCTTTTCACTAGCTGAAAAGCGCATCTTTGCCACTCTTCGGATAGCAAGAGAACGAGGGTCGTGTTGCTAATTGGGGTAGCAACACACAGTAGATCAACCCTTTATCGACCTCCCCAAGCGACACCGTCGTCGTACTGTCGGTTCCCTAATTGGCAGCATTACGAGGGTGGCGACACTGGCGCAGTCTACAGGATCTTTTCTGGATTAAATTCTTTTTATTTTTAGTCTGGAAGAGACGAACCTAAAGAAAAAAAACGGATAGTGAGTAAAGCTTCCTATGTTCTGTCGTTTCAGTAGATGAACGAGCAGAACAACAGTTCCAGCACCGTACCGAGAGACCTGCCGTCCCGCTTCTATTGTTTTGAGTGTGGAAGGATCCGCTCGTCAGCGTTCTGGGCCCACAAAGCCAATAACTGGGCCTATCAGCCGTGCCTGTGGTGTAACTCAGTGCTCCGGTGTCACGCAGGATCTTATCACAGTTTTAAGTGCCCGGAACGGCCCTACCGTGACAGCAGGCACTGGGACCAGATCCGTTGTCGCTGCCGATATCCTTTTTAATCGTGAGTATTCTTTTCATTATTTGAGGTAACAATCAGGTTCTAATATCCGTTCGCGAGAAAATCGAATGCAGTCATTCTCGGTCTGGCAACCTGTTTTTCCTCGAACTGAGAAAGTAATATCCACGTGGTGAAAATTGGTGAATTTAGAAAAGTTTCGGTTTTATCCTCGAAAGTTGAGGATAGAATCCCTATTCGGCATATTCATTGTGTTTTCCGATAAGGATATATTGTTTCAAGCTCGAGAAAGTAAAAGTTTTCGTACGTGAATTGTGGATAAAACCTTTGATCAAAAACCGGAGGTAAGCGAGGAGGTCTGGCCGGATGGTCAAGATTGGGAGGATAGTGAGGTAGTTTTAGGGGCTTGTAAGAGGCTTAACAGCTACGAAGATTTGCCCGTTACTGTTAAATGGGAGCCCAAACCTAAAATCAAGAGCGAAGATGGGGGATTTTACCGTTCAGTTTCGAAGAGTTCCGTGAAGTCTGCCTATGAGTTGGAAGAAAAAGAACGTGAAATTGAGCGAAGGGAGCGTATGCTTGAGAGAAAAGAGAAAGAGTATGAGCGGGAGATGAGATGGAAAGAAAAACAGTCCGGTGATAGGGAAAAGCAGCTTGAGGAGATGTTAGATAGGACAATTGCTGCGTTGGATGAAAGGGATAATTATATCGAGAGTAGGGAAGAAAGTGTTCGGGAATTGCAGGAAACTGTGAACCGTCTACGCGTGTTTATTGAGAAATTGCCTATTCCCCGTAGTCAAGAGTATCACGGTCCTACTCCCGAAGATCCCGTCAAAAAAAGTTTTTCTTTTTCTCAGCCTGCTCAACAGGCAGATGAATTAGACGAGCCGTTGCATTCGGCAGCCAAGTCTTCATTTGTAGGAAAAAGTGGTGATTATGGGGTTGAACAGCCGTGTAAACCCCGGGGATTGGGTATTCATAGCGAAGGAAAGACGGGTTTTGAATATGGGTATGAAGCTGATACAGAGGAGGAAGATAATTGGGAAGAACAATATCTTTCTGACGCCAAAGTGCGCGCAAAAAGTCCTAGATTTCAGCATTTGTCAAGTCCCCGTGGTCCTGCTTTCTCTCGCTGTAGTACGCCCAAAGTCCCTGGTATAGATTTGCCTCCCATATTTCCGGAAGAAAAGGTCTCAGGTTTCGGGTACCGGCCTCCTAGTGAGAGATCTAAGCTGCAAGAATTTGCAAATCCAAGATCTGTTCCTGAAGAACAAAGGCATAGGTCAGAACCATCGCCTACTCGTTACAAAAGTCCAGGTGCTTTTAAACCCTATCATGAGGTTGCACCGGAATACGAGGGAAATGTAAATGTCATGCCCGGAGAAGTGCTAAGAAAATTTACTTCTCAGCCATATAGCCGAAAAGATTACGTGGAACCAAAATTCACAAGTCCACATGCAGCAAATAGCATGACCAGAGCGTTTCCGGTAGAGACAATCAGGAAACAAATAATTCTTCCCGATAAATATCAAGGAAACACACCGCTCTCTGACTATTTAGTCCATTTCGAGATGTGTGCTGAATTAAACGGGTGGTCTGAACAAGAAATGGCCAAGTACTTAGCGTTCAGTTTGAGGGGTTCTGCTCAGAAATTGCTGGGTACATTGCATGGCGAGCAGCTAAGAGATTATTTCTCGCTGAAAGCAGTTTTGGAAGAACGATTTGGTACCGAGGGACAGACAGCAATTTTCCTGGCACAGCTGCAGGGACGTACAAAAAAAGACAAAGAGTCCTACCAGGAGCTGTCAGACGGCATATCCAGGTTAGTTGCGAAAGCCTATCCCACGGCTCCAAGTGACATGATCAAAATTCTTACCCTGCAGCACTTTATCGAAGCCCTACCCAATCGGGAGTTGCGAATGCGCATTAAACTCGAAAGACTGAGAAGTGTGCGTGAAGCAGTTTTACTTGCGATTGAGTATGATGCGATCGAGAAGGCTGAGTAACAGAAAACTCCAGGTAAGAAATCGGTTAGAGAAATAAAGACCGAAACCGAGAGTTCCGCTAGCCAGCAGAGAGGTAAGAAAAAGGCTAAAGACAAAAGCAAGGTGCCATCCGAGCAAGAAGATAAAGGGGACAAGTCCAAAGGTTCGGGAAGTAGTGACATGAAAGCAGTAGCAGGTCAGTTGACCAAGCTTTTAAAGCAACTTGACCAGCATATGTCAAAATTGTCCAGTGAAAAAGCCCAAAAACCTAAGAAGAAAGTTCCCCTTGATCAGGTAAAGTGCTATAATTGCAACAAAATGGGACATTACGCGTCGTCTTGCCCAGAAGAAAAACGTAAAGATAACAAGACGCGTGTAGAATCCAAAACTGATCAGGAAAACTAAGCGAGAACTGGTAGCGAGGTCCGTAGTCCAGTCTCTGAAAGTGAAATAGGACCTGTAAAAGAGCATTTCATAAACTCAAGCGTGCTTCAAACTGGTTTGTCAGGTTTATATATTAAGGGTACAGTGATAGGGAAAGAGGTAGATTTTGTAATTGATACTGGGTCGTCTGTCACAATTTTATCAAGAAGAAATTGTGAGAAAATACCCAAATCAAACCGGCCTGAAGTGCAAGAATATCGAGATAAGCTGACTTTAGCTGATGGCAGCAATTTGCCAGTTGTTGGGGTAGTTGATTTGCCTATAATTCTTGAAACTACTGAAGTTGTTCATTCGACAGTTATTGCCGAAATCGAATCTGATGCCTTGTTAGGGATTGATTTCATGAAGGAAAAAGAGTGTGAATTAAATTACGGGGATGGATCATTCGTGGTGCAAGGTAGCTCTCTGAGTTTCCGGGAAGAAACCGGAAAGAAAATGGCGTGTAGGGTGACAGCGAGTGAAACTGTCGTTATTACGCCACTTAGTGAAGGTATTGTACCAGGCTTAGTTCACCAGAGGGGTGAAATGGCTAAGTGTGCAATGGCGGAACCGGTATCGTCGTTGAGTAGTCATGGAGTGTTGCTGAGCAAGAGTTTGGTAGATCCCAGCAAAGGTTTAGTTCCACTGAGAGTGATGAATCCCTATAACGAACCTGTAGTTTTGAACAAAAACACCAACATGGCTATTGTTCACCCTGTCATTGATATTCATGGGTTTAAAGACGGAAAAGATAATGCTTCCGCCGTTAACCAAGTTTCTCACGAAATCTCGGACGAGAATAGTGATAAGGAGGTCAGGGGTGATATACAGGGTCCTTTACTAAAGCATTTGCAAGAGCTATTTGACCGTAGTTGTGCATCCCTAAAATTAGAACAGAGTAACCAGGTTAGGAACACATTGTGTAAGTTCCAAGGTGTGTTCTCTTCCGGTCCGACTGATATAGGAAGAACTGGTATAGTCAAACATAAAATTGACACTGGGGATAACAAACCGGTCAGATCGCCCCCTAAAAAAGTTCCTATCCATTTACGAGAAGCCGTAGATAAGGAGATTGACAGGCTGTTAGAAATGAAAGTTATTCGGCCCTCCTCATCACCGTGGTCCTCATGTATGGTGGTAGTTAGAAAGGCAAATGTAGAAATAAGAATCTGTCTAGACGTTAGGGCTGTGAATGCAAGATCAAAGTACGACAGCTTCCCTTTGCCCCGTATAGATACTTGTCTTGAGAGTATGCATGGTTCCAAGTTCTACAATGTGTTAGACTTAGCCAGTGGCTTCCATCAGATAGAGCTTGACCCGAGAGATGCATGTAAAACAAGTTTTGCGGTGCCGGGTAGGGGGGCTTTTGAGTTTGAAACTCTTCCATTTGGCTTACACTCAGGTCCTAGTACATGTCAGCGTTTAATGGAACTGATAATGGCTGGCCTTAGCTGGAAAATAGTCCTCATTTATATGGATAACTTAATAGTGTACGGCAAAACGTTTGGAAAAACTTTGGAAAATCTCGAACAAGTCCTACACAGACTACTTCGGGCTAACCTGAAAGTCAAAACGTCCAAATGCATCTTATTTCAGCGGTCAGTATCGTTCCTTGGTCACATTGTGTCCGAAGAAGGTATTTCCACTTGCCCTGAGAACATTAGAAAGTACGAGAGTGGCCAGTACCAAAGAACCTCACAGAAGTAAAAGGGTTTCTTGGTCTTTGTTCATACTACAAGAGCTTTATTAAGAAGTATGGAGACGTTGCTAAACCCTTGAATGACCTGTCTAGAAAAGACCAAGAATTCGTGTGGTCAGAGAAAAGTCAGAGTAGTTTTGATGCACTGAAAGACTTGCTGACCACAGCACCTATTTTGGCATATCCAAACGATGAAGGTCTATTTATCTTAGATACGGATGCGAGCAATCACAGTATTTCCGGTATTCTAAGTCAGGTGCAAGACGGCGTCGAGAAAGTCATCAGTTATGGCTCCCGTACTTTAAATAAGTCGGAGGTTAATTACTGTACGACGAGACGTGAATTGTTGGCAGTTGTGTATTTTGTACCGTATTACAAACACTTCTTGCTGGCTAGAAAGTTTCTCCTAAGAACAGACCATTCCTCTCTTCTCTACCTATTTAGATGGCGTTCGCCAGAGGGGCAAATTGCCAGATGGTTAGAGATATTGGGTCCATTTGATTGTGATATCAAACACAGAGCTGGGAAATTGCATCAGAATGCCGATTCCTTGTCTCGGATTCCATGTGCCCAGTGTGGGGAGGGAGTGGATTCTGAAGAATTTGAGTATGTTGAAGATAGGAGACAGAAAGCTAAAGAGATCTTAAAAACATCAAGAAAAACCGACCGAAATCTAGGGAAAATTCAATCAGAAAAAATAATTTGGCACAGGGACACCAAACCAGACGGGTTAGGGGTGTTTTAGGATCATCAGAAAGCCAAAATGCTATTGAGAATTGCGTTCAAAGTATCGATCAGGTATCCAATGGTATTGATACAGTGGCTCAGATCGATGCAAAGTCTGGAGATGATCAGAGCCAAAATTTGAACTGGTTGAAAGGTTATTCTCCCGAGGATTTGCGAAAAATGCAAATGGAGGATAATAAAATTTCCTACATTTTGGAACAGTTTGAGAAAAATGAACCTAAACCGAGCTGGGATGAAATATCTCCCGAAAGTCCAGCCATCAAAGCATTATGGGCTGATTGGGAAAGATTGAAAGTAGAAAATGGTGTCTTATATAGGGCTTTCTACAGTGAAAACAAGATGGGAGAAGTTTGGCAACTAGTACTCCCAAGAATATTAGTTCCCGGTGTATTATCTGCATTGCACGATAGTCCGAGTGGTAGTCACGTGGGAGTTGACAAAACATTGGGTTCTGTGCGAAGTAGGGTGTACTGGTATGGTTTTAAGAGAGATGTGACAGACTGGGTTCGAAACTGCCATAAATGCAACTCTCGGAAGCCAAATCCAAACAAGAAAAACACCCTCCTGAAGCCTTTTCCTGTAGGAGCACCCATGGAAAGAATTGCCCTCGATATTTCCGGTAAATGGCCGAAAACCGAACGTGGAAATCAGTATATATTGGTTATTGGTGACTATTTTACAAAGTTTATAGAAGCATTTCCAATTCCCAATATGGAAGCTGTTACGGTGGCAAATGTCTTGGTTAAAGAATTTATACTTAGGTACGGCACCCTACGTATGATTCTGAGTGACCAGGGTTCACAGTTCATGTCTGGTTTGTACCGAGAAATGTGTCAGTTGTTGCAAATTGATCAGGTTCGTACAACTATTTACAGCCCGCAGACTGATGGGTATATCGAACGGGCAAATGCCTCTATCGAAAGTCTACTTTCCCTTCTTGTGGATGAAAATCAGAGAAATTGGGACGAAAAATTAAGTTTCGTAATGTCTGCGTACAGAAATACGCCCCAAAAGTCCACAGGTCTTTTCCCCAATATGCTCATGTTTGGTCGTGCCACAGAAATGCCCCTTGATTTGATTATTGGCAGGCCAAAGACAGATTATTTCCCGGATGAACATGCGTACGTCAAAGATTTGAGGGAAAAATTTGAGCAAGCCCATGAAATAGCGAGAAAGAACATTAAGGTGGCTGCAGAGAGACAGAAACGTGATTATGACGTCAGAGCAAAAGCCAGTTCTTTCAGCGTAGGGACCAGAACGTGGGTACATATCCCTCGCAAAAAGTCCGGGTTATCGCCCAAACTTATGTGCAAATGGCAGGGTCCTTTTACAATTATTGAGAGGATAGGGGATGTAAATTATAAAGTACAGTTAAATCCCCGTACGAAGCCCAAAATAATGCACAGGGATAGGTTAAGACCTTATTTCGGTCCTAATCCGAACGTCAGTCTGCCTGTTGATGAAAACGAGTCTTCCCAGAGACAGAATTCTGATTCCGAAACCCTCACGGCAGACGAACACACAGACGAACGTAAAACTGTGGGAAGTGATCCAAACTGTGATCAGAATCTAGGTCTGGGAAAAGATTCTAAGAGTGAGATCTCACAAGCTGATGACAGCTCGTCTAGTAGTGACTCAATTCCCCCTAGGCGTAAGTTCGTGAAAGTGAAATGGACAGACCCAAGTTCTGATGAGAGAAGTTTGCGAATTTCGGGTGCGGTTGATCGCTCAGATAAAGAAAATTCGGACGAAATAGGAAAATCTGACGATCAACCTAAAGTAACGACCGATCCGGATAAAAATCGACCAATTACGGGTGATTCGGACAAGTTGCAGTCGCCAATTAAAGCGCCACGACACTCGAAGCGATTGCGAAACGCCCCGAAAAGATTTGCGGATTCTGATTAAAATGTAAATTGTGTACATAGAACATAGGGAGATGCATGAAGTTGCTTAAAAACCCATCTACCACAAGAAGAAAGAGTATGTTATTGCCTTGTTTGTTAGTTTAGTTGTTTGGACAGTCAGTGACTTCACATAAACAAGTAATACAGGAGTGTAACTGATTAAGTTTATGATCCCATTCTGGACTTCTCAGGTGTTCTACAGTAAAAGTAAAATGGGATGATTGTTGTCAATCTTTAAGCTATCAGGTACACGATGGTTATAGAAAATTGTTTGTTGTTGGCACAAACACTTATCAGCTCCGTTTGGTAAACAGGTTGCCAGATGTTTCGGGAAAATAACGACTTTTAACTGAAAATTTCGGAACATAAAAAAGGAAGTTACAGTGCACAAACATCATTAAAGTTTCAAGTAATGGTTATCGAAGTTGACTGAACTCTAAAGTAGATGCTACCATAAGTAATGATGCTTCACTCAGGCCTGCATGGATCATAAGAAAAAAAGTAGTCCGTCGTGGGATCTGTGTAAACTGGGAAAGCTTTATTTTTATGTTTGACAGATGCCTCGCTTTGCTTGTGGCACGTGCAAGTTAAGGTTCATTTGCCACGATATGGAGACATTACTAAGACATAAAAAGAATGGCATGCTCCCCGCCATGCCCCCTGCCCTTACTGCCACCAAACACTCAAAGTTGAAGACTCCCTCTTGCGGCATCTTCTAACATGCAAGAAAAATAAATAATAATTTTATGTGGTTGCAGAATCCAATCAAGCCAACCATCCCAAACCATGCGTCCTTTCAACCAGCCGTTATCATGTCGTGCGTGTGGCTTTACATGCAAAAGTTTGAAGGAACTCGAGGCACATCGGGAGAAGAAACAACCAATTACCGAATCAAATTTCTTCTGTCCATTCTGTGAGTTTAGTGCCTCGAGTCGCTTCCACATGTTTGGCCACTTGACGTCATGCCATGGGACCCAGACTCTGAAGGAGGGTCTGACTAGGGAAAGCCTGCGCCGGGGAAAGCCTTCGTGTCGTCTACCGATACAAGCCGAGACAAAAGCCCCGGAAAGAAGGGTTGAGATTTCACGGGAGTCAGTTCCCAAGTCGGCTAGCTCAGGGGAAGCTACTGAAAACAGGGATGATATAGATGATGATCTCGGCCCGACTCCCCTGTACTCGGTGGACGAACCGGAGGAAATCCCCAAACGTCCGGACACTCCCCATGTGGATTTGGAGACGGACCGGGAAAAGCGCGAGTGAAATGCCCAGACCCGAAAGCGGAGATCCCCTCTAGAAAGAGGCTGAGTCGGGCGGCGTTGTTCGAGGTCGACAAAGCACAGGTGTGGGGCCACACACACACAAAGCGCCGGATAACGCACGCCGATGGCTCAGTCGAGGTGGTGGAGGAGATGAAGTTCGTCAACCCGGCCAAAAGAGAGGATTTCCCTTGCTGTAGTAGGGAAAACCAAATTTAAATGTTTGCCAAATTTACCC
Source organism: Protula sp. h YS-2021 (assembly GCA_949752745.1). NCBI lineage: Eukaryota > Metazoa > Annelida > Polychaeta > Sabellida > Serpulidae > Protula > Protula sp. h YS-2021. The sequence goes on along the minus strand of OX457031.1, from coordinate 6,252,211 downwards.
CGCTTTCACCAATTTAACCACTGCACCAAATTTTACTCTCGCCAAATCCGTTAAGAAGAGGACGTCAAGATAACAACATGCCCCGGTCCTTATACGCAAGGCAAAAGCGTATATAGTTGACGGGCGAAGATCTAAACACGATTACCCTGTTTGAAACTTAGGTTTTAAACAGGAAGACGTGGCTTTAACGTGCCTTGTAACCGTGATCTGGTTGAGAAAGAAGGAGAGGCTGAGGAAACTGTTTGGGACATTTAAAAAGAAAAAAACGTGTGATTAATACATGGTGTTTCGAAAAAAAAATTATAATATGTGCGTATGTTAACGTATTTTATAATGTGTTTAAATTGTATAATGTCCCCTTCCCCCACCCCCCCCGAGGTGTTTTTAAGGGAAGGAGAGTGAAAAAAATGCATAATGTATGTTTAAGTAACTGGTTGTGAAGGTTGGTTGGTTGTTTGGCTGGTTGGTTGGTTGTCTGTCTGGTTGGTTGCCGTTTTAGCGCATACGGGAAGTGGCTTGGTGACAGTGAAAAGCCCCTGGACTTCGATTTTTGACTAATGATTGAAAAAAAAAAGTTTTTATATACTTTGATGATTTTGATGGGCTTTTGCTAACACATCTTCATTTTAAACATGGTAGGATACGCATTCTTGCCTCAGTTCTAAAAAAAAAAGACCGAACCATGTTTGCATGTAGGGATAATGTAGAAAGCTACTGCCTATAAAAAAAAGCACTAGTTTCGACTCCAAGTGCAACAAGGCCTAACGCTGGATAAGGGTTTACAAGCAAAGAATGCGTCTGATCGCGTCGAAACATTGAAAAAAAAGTTCAACCTTTAAGTCTAAGAAAGCCTGATGCTTGATTTTGATGGCTTTACGGCTAAAGAATGCGTTTGATCCATTCCAAGCAATAGAGAAATAAGACTGGGCCGACGTCCATCACTTTTGGCTAAATAAACTATGATAAAACGTATGTATTTATGTAATTGGGAAAGAAAAAATGTAGATTAATGTACTTTAGGCTTAGTCTGCAAGTTTAAAGTCAATCCGTCAAGTATCGAATCAGAAAATTGAGTTTTAGTGAAGCCCCTCTAAGTCATTTCTGGCTTAGTTCGCCATTTTGACATTTATATGGGGTTAAGAGATGCTTTAAAGTTGTCAAATGTCTTGTATATAGGCCGACAAGTTTAAATTAGTTTCTGACGAATGTCTCTTTATAGCTGTTATCAGGTGCAATATTTTCACATTTATTTTAGCCATAGTTTGCTTAAAATTTTCCCCGTGTAGACTCTGAAGTTTAAGTTGAATAGATGTGAAAAGAATGTTAAGTAGAAATCTTAGAAATAGTGTATTTTACGAAAAAAAGTATTTTAAAAGTCACGAAATGTTATGCAATGGTGCTTGTATAACGGCCGAACGGCTGTGATCGTGCATTTACACGGATACATAGTGAAAATACTCGCTTTGTTAGAGTAAATAATCACGTGGAACTTTCATAAAATGCTTATTGGCAAGTATAAACTATAAAGTGTGTATTGCAATATGTTCGCTACATATTTTAGTTTAAAAATGTATTTCTCTGATCATTTGGAGACCTACAGTTCGTAGTAGTAAGTGGGTGAAAAGATGGCCGTAGCTTGCCGTTATAGAAACCTGATAAGAATAGTTCTAGCTCGTTCTAATGAGCCCAGTGGTGTCAAAGAATGAAAGAAAATGTATGTATCATTATATGTATTTGACCAGGCATAAGTGTTTAGTTTTTAGCAAGAAGGATAGCTCGTAGTGTTAGCTTTGGCGTTAAGTGATGGCAGAGCCTGTGGATTTGCATATGGAAATGCTAATAGGGTCAATAAGTGGGCCGCTATGTCAGCTGTTTTGTTGGATTTCTGCCAAATTACTTCCTACAACAAGGAAGAAATGGAGATTTTGGTTTGTTTTAAAGTTCAAATTTTGGCATTTTCAGTGAAGATTATAGTAAACTAATATGAAAATAAAATAGAAGAAGGCTTTAGGTATGAATCTCTGAGAGTGGGGATAAAATGGTTTTGGTTGAGTACTATAATTTGGCCAGAAAAATAGACTAATTTACTGGGTTTTGGGCATGGTTTTTCCGTAAAGGGCTCGTATGTGTCACTTATGTGTTATTTTTGCGTCTTTTACTCGCTAGGGGTTCTAGTGTTGCTACCCGGAAATATCCGGAAATTTTTGCATTTAAATTTTATATTAAAATCAATCAAAGGCCTTCCTTATTAGTACGATAGTGTTTATCTAATTGAAACTAAGGTTTCTTGGGGCTGAAGAATGATAGGTCTTTGAAAAGTATTGTTAGAAATATAGCTGTTTAAAAAAAATCGTAAATTTCCGTGAGTCTTCCGGTGCGCTCACTTTGTAAACAAAACAGTGGAAAAGTTGAAAATTTTTAATAATCTTATAAATTTGATATTTAATTAGGGTTTATTGCTAATTAGGTACCGGTTTGGGACAGAGTGCTTGTTACTAATTATTTCGTATACGGAAATGTATGGTAGTTGAGTGATAATGCGTAAACAGCGCTCAACCACATGCTACACGATCTCTGATCGGTATCACAGCTGAAGTTCGCCATGAAAAATACTAATTTTTGGGTATTTCTCATTTTTTCGGTATTCAGTGCATGGGCGACAAAAGGAGAATTCATTAAAAAAATTAGTAGAATCTCGCTTTTCGTATTTTGACCGTAACCAGCACTCTGGCGTAGTACTGGCTCCAAGGCAGCTCTTCTTGTTAATTGGTATTCTTCTATTAGGACCGCTCTATGGAGCTAGTATAGTATGGGGTTGGCGACAAAAAATTGAGATGAATGTAGAATTGTGCTTGAAATACGCGGTTCTTAGTCCCCCGTATTTCAAGTTTTAAGAAGAGGAGAGTGTGAGAACCCTAGAGTTGTCGCCCTCTTTCTTTTATAAATATTTTGGTTAGAATTTTTTAGAGATTTTTAGAATACGGGCCTGGCAAGGTTTCTGGACGTGACCATCGAAAAATACGACCCCATTGGCTTGGCAGCATAAAAAATAGGCCCCAAAACTCTCCCGGCTGCCAACGACCCGAGACCCATTCCCTTTTTAGGCAATGTTTTTCGGAAAGAGCTCCGCCACTCTCTTCGTATTCTGAATATTTTCTTATGATTATTTTTATAACTGATTAGCAATGTTGTCATGTCCAGATTCCTCCGCGGGTCAATTCGATTTCTCATTGGCTGTATGGGGAGTCCCTCTCTGGATAGCCGGGGAATAAAAACTCCCCGGCGAGGCTGGAGAAGGCAGACAGGCAAATAGAGACTGACAGAGATAGAGCAAGAAAAAGAGAGAGAGAGCTTTTACCCTACAGCCATTGAGAAAATCGAGAATAAAGCTAGCAAGGTAGAAATCTATGTAGAGAAAATCTGTTAAGAAATAGTGGAATAAATTTAAAGATCACCGATAAAAGTCAAGTCTTTTCATTGAAGTTTATTTTGGATTAAACAGGCTGTTTCTGAAAGAACTGTCACGAAGAGTCGCACTTTTTAACCAGAAAAAAGTGCACCTTTCTAACTCTTCTTTTCATCATTTAAAGCTGGAAGAGTCGCGCTTTTCACTAGCTGAAAAGCGCATCTTTGCCACTCTTCGGATAGCAAGAGAACGAGGGTCGTGTTGCTAATTGGGGTAGCAACACACAGTAGATCAACCCTTTATCGACCTCCCCAAGCGACACCGTCGTCGTACTGTCGGTTCCCTAATTGGCAGTATTACGAGGGTGGCGACAATATCCAACAACAGCACAACAGTACAACAGTAAGAACAACTTTTTTCACTTTTTTCCATGTGTATCCAACAGCAGCCACAGCATGAATAAAACACATGCGCTACTCAATCACATCCTAGGGGGGTCCCCATGTTATGATAGACAGATGATGGACGTCCTCACATTCAGGACCAGAGGGGAGGTCCTCACATTGAGAACCGGGGGGTCCCCATTGTATAATAGACAGATGGTGAAAGTCCTCACATGGAGGACCCAGGAGGGAGGTTCTCACATTGAGAACCACCATGATATGACGGTATGATAGACAGAGGGTGAAAGTGATGCCCGAGTCCGGGATCGAACCACCAACCTTCCGACCATGGGTCTGCTTACGAGTCCCATGCTCTACTAAGTGAGCCACGCGGGACGTAAGGTTAATGTTCGGGAAAACATTCCTCATATAGTGTTAGGGTCACATGACTGATGATTGACAGGTCACGTGACTGTAGATGAATGACAGGTCACATGACTAATGACGTCATGATGATTGACAGGTGACTGAGGGTTATGCTGCTTAGGAGAGTCTTAGTATGAAGTCATGGTGTCATACCGTCATGATGACGTCATGATAATGTCATGATGACGTCATGATGACGTCATTGACACTGGCGCGCGCGCGCCTATAAATCATCTGGTCCAGAACCCTCATGGGTGTTCTAAACCATCTGGGCCAGAACCCCCATGGGTGTTCTGGAACACCCTATGACCTCATTTTGACGTTACTTCCTGTGCTGGAACTGTCGTTTTCCAACTACTATGCGGTGTCTTTCTTCTTGGGTCGTTGACGCTGTAATAAAATAGATGACCTCTGAAAAATCTATCTGTTCTATATAAAAACAGAGCGTTTGGATATTTAAAATTAGTTCCTAACTTTCATAAGTTCTATTTTCGTGGAATCTTCAGTGAGTCTTAGGAGTAAAAAGGTGCTACACACAACAGATCGAATCACTGTAGAGGTTGGCTTTTGGACAACAACGTTGTTGTAGGCTGTGGCTATAGTTGGGGGCGTGAATCGTTGAGAAACTTACTGTGTAGTAATATGTATATTTCACATTCGAAACTTAACCTGCGTTTTATTGGGCAAGGATAATGTTTCGAAAATGTTTCGGAAACCAGATAATGTTTCTTGGTTTTTCGATAATGTCTCGAAACATTCTCAAGTGTATCGAGCTTTACATTCAGATAATCTTCCCATAATCCTTTTCTGTGCACCTGTGCGCCATTATCGCCCAAAAGTGAAACAATTTTGCTTTACTTACGACGATTCAGAACTGACATATGACAACTTACAGTAGAAATACAACTATTGACAATATCAATTTGCAATTTGGGTTGCTATCTACTAGAGAGAAAAGCACCAAAGCTCCGGCAGCCATTTTTATTCTCGAAACATTATCTGAAGTGTTTTATTGGGACATTTTCGAAACATTATCTGGATTTATTATTTTTTTTCAGATACGTCCAATAAAACACGGTCGTAGTGCCAAGCATATTTTATGCAAAAGCGGACCTAAAATTGTGTTTTAAATTTTATTTGCAGGCATATCATGATGGCCGCACAAGATAAATACACAGTAAACTTTGCACTTACAGCGAACTTTTTCTTCTGACGGAACGATTTTTAATGCAGTAAAGCGTCAAAACATAAACAAACAACATGGCGCTGTTTTACGCAGCATTTGTGTTTTTATCGTTTTCTCAGTTGTTGTTAAAGAAATGTGATTCGTCTCAAGTCTCAAGTTCGCACCAGCATTTGGGATTTACATACACAGACCGGTCATATTTATCAACAAACCGCATCCAAAAAATAGACACGCAATCTTTTGTGACAAAGTCTAAAATAACTTCCTTGTTGAAACACCAAGCGGCAAGAGTCACCCGTTCAGCCTCATCCAACCAGCCAACTGCATCACAGGTAAAAGTATTACCGTTTGAACTGTAAGCGCTAGCTCCTAGAAGCGGCTATTTGCTGAAGAATCAGTTTACCACTTCAATTAATCGCTGCGAAACGCTTGCTATGGAGAGGAGATAAAATTGATTACAGAACAGAATTACAACAAAAAGTTAAATGTTGGCTCCACTACGAGTAAATAAACCAAATTGACAACCTTTTCAACTCATATATTCCTTATTTCTCGAGACTTGACAAACGATTTTTTTCACGAACGAAATACGAGGAGTACGTAAAATAGTTTTGAAAAGGTCCTAAAATGGCTTTTTAGATTTCAAAGTATACTCGTACATGTTTTAAGAAAATTGAAATTTTGATGTTTTGCCTTATCATTTCTTTATAATATATCTAAAAAAAATTGTAGTGTAAACTACAAATCAATGGGAAACTTCCGAGAGTAAGAACTGGCTTATTTCAATAGTTTGAACCAACTGTAACCATTCGCTCTCCTCCACTCGTATACAAGCCAACTGCGCTCGCTTTTAGGCACTGATTTGGTCATATATGTTGTTGAACTCGGATGCCAGGTGTTTGTTCATATTCCGGGTTTTAAGTGTCTCTTGACCAAAGATTTAAAAATAAAGGGGTTATGTATATGGTCTGTAAATATATACTTAGTAAACTGCTAGATGCAGAAATAGACATAAATATATTCTGTGTACTCGTGAAAATTTTGTTATTATTTTTTCCATGCTTTTAGAAACATCAGTTTAGAAGCATTTACGGTGTTA
>OX457031.1:6157266-6245511 GCA_949752745.1 Protula sp. h YS-2021 | reverse complement strand
AAGAGTGTTCATTATGTAGAGGTTTACTGTACATACCTTTTAAGGTGGGTGATGCAGGGGGAGGCGTGTAATGTCGTGTGGCGTGTGATGTCGTGTGGCGTGTGATGTTGTGTAGCATGATGTCGTGTGGCGTGTGATGTGTGGCGTGTGATGTCGTATGGCGTGTGATGTCTGTGGCGTGATGTCGTGTGGCATGTGATGTCGTGTGGCGTGTGATGTCTGTGGCGTGATGTCGTGTGGCGTGTGGTGGCGTGTGGCGTGTGGTGGCGTGTGGTGGCGTGTGTGATGTCGTGTGGCGTGTGTGATGGCATGTGATGTCGTGTGGCGTGGGTGATGTCGTGTGGCGTATGATGTCGTGTAGCGTGTGTGATCTCGTGTGGCGTGTGATGTCGTGTGGCGTGTGTGATGTCGTGTGGCGTGTGATGTCGTGTGGTATCTCTGATAGGCGTGAGTTTGCTTGCAGCCTGCTGTTCTGGTCTGACTGGTCGGATACGACACCGTGTATCATGTCGGCATGGCTGGACGGCTCCCACATCCATCCCGTCGTGAGCGGCACCGCCACGCTGCGCTGGCCCAACGGTAAGCTCCCACCTCAAGCCCGTCATTAGCGGCACCGCCACGCTGCGCTGGCCCAACGGTAAGCTCCCACCTCAAGCCCATCGTTAGCGACACCGCCACGCTGCCCAACGGTAAGCTCCCACATCAAGCCCGTCATTAGCGGCACCGCCACGCTACGCTGGCCCAACGGCAAGCTGCCATCTCAAGCCCGTCGTTAGCCCCCCACCCACCCACACAGCTTCCCACTTCACTGACCCAAAACTTCTGCCGCTAACCGCCTAGCCCCCCCCCCCCCCTCCCCTCCCCTCTCCTGCTTCAGCGTCAGCCGTTTCATAACCCTACTCGATTATCTCAGTCTTGCTGCAGGATCCTGCCCGGTTTACACAGCCGGAACATGCCCTCGCATCCACCGTCTACACCCTGCGGCGCTCTGTACCACTCCTGCCCCCCCCCTCCCCCCTAACTCCCGCCTGCCTCACAGTAATGTCCTGTTCACTGTCGCCCGTAGCTTTGTAGAAAAAGCACTTTAAACGTCTGACAAACAATGTAAAAAACATACAACAGCACATTGCGGTAGTCGTAGATTATACCGTCGTGTGACGTAATGTCCTCGTTCTGTGACGTGACACAGGTATCGCCGTGGACCACGACCGCCAGCGACTATACTGGACGGACGCTAACCTGGATCAGATAGGCATGGTCTCATTCGATGGCACGGACGCGCGAGTGCTCACGAGTGACAAGTCGATGATCCAGCATCCCTACGCCATCACCATCTTCAAGGCAGGCAATGTTATATACGGAACGGGGGGGAGGGAGGGAGGGAAGGAGTAGTGCATCCCGCCGAGACCCCAGAGTATTGGAGGAAGTTTCCTGAATCTTTTTTTAAGGGTCGAGAGCTATTGACAGCACTAAGATAATTTGACTTGACCTCGACAAATTCCGTACTGTGATTGGTTATTTGGGGCGGGACTACTGCATCACCTGACTGATGAGACTTGGAGTGCGTATCGATTGCAGGAGAGCGTCTATTGGACAGACTGGCAGCTGCAGGCGATTATGCGCACCAATCGCTACACGGGCATGCCCATATCGACGTACAAGAGCGGCATAGAGCACGTGATGGACATCAAGGCCATGCATCCGCTCCTACAGGCCGGTGCCAACGCCTCGCTCTGCAACCAGGTGCGTACCTCATGCCGCCCCCCCCCCCCCCGCGTCCCGCTGCCAACGCCTCGCTGTGCAACCAGGCGCGTACCTCATGCCGCCCCGCCCCCCCCCCCCCCCGCGTCCCGCTGCCAACGCCTCGCTCTGCAACTAGGTGCGTACCTCGTGCCACCCGCCCCCCGCCAGCCCCTCGCTCTGCAACCAGGTGCGTACCTCGTGCTGCCCCCCCCCCCCGCATCCCGCCGCCAACGCCTCGCTCTGCAACCCGGTGCGTACCTCGAGCCCCCCCCCGCGTACCCCTCCCCCTGCCAACGCCTCGCTCTGCAACTAGGTGCGTACCTCGTGCCACCCGCCCCCCGCCAGCCCCTCGCTCTGCAACCAGGTGCGTACCTCGTGCTGCCCCCCCCCCCGCGTCCCGCCGCCAACGCCTCGCTCTGCAACCAGGTGCGTATCTCGAGCCCCCCCCCCTCCCCGCGTACCCCTCCCCCTGCCAACGCCTCGCTCTGCAACCAGGTGCGTACCTCGAGCCCCCCCCCTCCCCGCGTACCCCTCCCCCTGCCAACGCCTCGCTCTGCAACTAGGTGCGTACCTCGTGCCGCTCGCCCCGTGTCCCCCCCCCCCCGCCAACGCCTCGCTCTGCAACCAGGTGCGTACCTCGTGCTGCCCCCCCGCGTATCCCCCCCCCCGCCGACAACGCCTCGCTCTGCAACCAGGTGCGTACCTCGTGCCCCCCCGCGTCCCGCTGCCAACGACTCGCTCTGCAACCAGGTGCGTACCTCGTGCTGCCCCCCGCGTACCCCCCCCCCCCCCCGCCGACAACGCCTCGCTCTGCAACCAGGTGCGTACCTCGTGCTGCCCCCCGCGTACCCCCCCCCCCGCCGCTAACGCCTCGCTCTGCAACCAGGTGCGTACCTCGTGTCGCTCCCCCCGTGTCCCCCCCCCCCCCCGCCAACGCCTCGCTCTGCAACTAGGTGCGTACCTCGTGTCGCTCCCCCCGTGTCCCCCCTCCCTCGCCAACGCCTCGCTGTGCAACCAGGTGCGTACCTCGTGGTAAAAGACACGGAAACAGTCTACGCAGTCTGTGAAATAACTGCTCTGTGAGTGGTGTTGTTTGATTGGTGTCACGTGATTGGTGTCATGTGATTGGTATCATTTGATTGGTGTCATGTGATTGGTGTCATGTGATTGGTGTCATGTGATTGGTATCATTTCATTGGTGTCATATGACTAGTGCCACTTGAATGTAATTTGCCGTGTCTGTCCAGCCGTGCGTGTGTAAGACGTGCGCCTGTTGTGGCGCCTGTTGTGGATGGCCTCTCCGTCCGAGCTTTTCATGCAGTACGTCAGAGCTGACCTCATGGGGGTCTTGTCGAGGTTCCTGAAACTAAATCGTAAAGGACTTTGAAATGATCAAAGTGTAAATTGACGTGCTATTCGCCATGCTTGTCACCAGTTTGTAAATATGTTCCTTGTCAAGTGGAGTTTTGTTCATTTCAGGCGCTTGTTCTACACTTTTTCATAGTGTGTATAGAACCGCGGTGGTTGCCGGAGCGTGTGCATATGTGTGTGTTGTCGTTGCCGGAGCGTATGTATATGTGTGTGTTGTGTGTAGAACGGGGTTTGGACAACTCGGCCCATTACCGACTCGGCCCACTACCAACTCGACCCTTTTTGGAAAGCTCGGCCCAAACTTTTTTTGACAACTCGGCCCACTTTTACCGACTCGGCCCATTTATGAAAGACGACTCGGCCCATTTTTTGCCACTTTACTATTCACTATTTGAGTTGTTATTACTGATTTTGATTAGAACTAGCAGACCTTTTATGACACAGTTATGATTTTTAATACGATTTAATCAAACAATGTAAGACAGAAGACATTTGTTACATGAGATTATTAAAGACGGGAGATGTTTCTTATGATGTACATTGTTTTTCACGATGACAGGGATGACTGCAACTAATGAATACTCCGGTGTTATTAGGCCCAACTGCAATTTCTGCTACTTTCGATTGCATTTCTTATGATCAGCATTGTTTTTTACAATGACAGAGATGACTGAAAGGAGTCTGAATGTCACAAACATCAGATATTAGAATACCCATTTAACGTACCATTTTACGGTTTATGATGTGGATGCAAATATCACTCGCCATGTACGTCATGTGTTATGGTGATAATGGGTCATTTTACACACAAAATGGCACTCCAACACTCTTTAAACTTGGTTCTTAAAAATTGCAATAATTGCAATTAAAATAATGATGTTCACGTGGTGGTCTGCACTGGTACAGATTACAATTAATTCCCATCACTCTCAACCAAAATAACTGAATTTAATGAGCGATTTGCAATTGATTTTACTCACAAGTGTTACATTGTAAATGCAATTAATTATGCACAACAATAATTGCTGTTCATTTCAATAAAAAAGAGCACTCGAGCTCCCTTGATGTGAAATCAAACCTGTGGTCTAACAATCACAGAGGACATAAACGTGTAAAAAGAACTCTGTTATTGTTTTGAACAAAACAACTTTCATCTTAAAATCACACAGAGTACATAAGTAAATTATAATTTTTTTATAAACTGCGTCTAAATAATTCTGTTGTTGTCATGAGCAAGAGTTGCATTGTACTGCATTAAAATCCGTGATTCTTGATTCCGAGATTTCAAAATTGGTGCTGCGAACCTTACGAAATTTTTTCACAATTAAAATGGTGTGTAAAAGTATTTATTGTTGGTGCCGACTTTGCAAGGTGGTACCAACTTGCCCATAGAAAGTGGCGCTGACTTGACCAAAAACTACCGACAATGTTTCGTGCCCGACTCATTTAGGTGCCGACTTGTCCATACCCCTGTAAAAAGTTTGTTTTTCTGGGTAATAGTCTCATACTGTGATTTACAGTTAGAAGTGGCTTGTTCTCCTGACACATGCATAATCGACTATGGACAAGGTTCTAGCACTTCTTCCTTTATATAAAAGACACTAAAAAACTCATAATTGGGAGAAAATTTTCCATAAACATGTTTTGGGCCGAGTTGGTAATTTGGGTCGAGTCGTCTTTCACGAATGGGCCGAGTTGTCCAAAAGTTTAGCCGAGTCGTCTTTCGCGATGTTTGTGTGGGCCGAGTTGGTAATGGGTCGAGTTGTCCAAAGACCTGTAGAACCGCGGTGCTTGCCGGAGCGTGTGTTTATGTGTGTGTTGTGTTTAGCACCGCGGCGGTTGCCGGAGCCTGTGCGTGGAGACGCCGCGCGGGAACCAGGGCGTGCAGACGGTGTGTCTCTGCTCGGACGAGTATGTGCTGCCACCTATCCGTGCTCAGGGCAACAGCAGCGAACAGTGCCAGTGCGGTCCGGACGAGGCCTTTGACGACAGCGGCTACTGCATGCAGAATGACAACGGTAACGCCCTCAGTTTCATTTTGTATCAATAAAAATAGTTCGTGGCTGTCTTAGTCACATGGAGTCTTATTACATGGGCATTTTGTGTCCAGAAAAACTTCAGCTGACATAGATTTCTATAAAAGAAACTTCTACACATGGTCACCTAAATGTTGTGCTCAGAAGCAAGATTAAGACGGGTCATTGTGCGGTGTCGTGTGTGTGTGTTTGCAAGCGCGTGTGAAGCCGGTCGATGGATGATGACACGTGTGTTTGCAGGCACGTGTGAAACCGGTCGATGGATGATGACACGTGTGTGTTTGCATGCTCGTGTGAAGCCGGTCGATGGATGATGACACGTGTGTGTTTGCATGCTCGTGTGAAGCCGGTCGATGCATGATGACATGTGTGTGTTTGTGGGCACGTGTTAAGCAGGTCAGTGGGTGATGACACGTGTGTGTCTGCAGGCACATGTGAAGACGGCCGATGGGTGATGACACGTGTGTGTTTGCAGGCAGGTGTGAAGCCGGTCGATGGGTGATGACACGTGTGTGTTTGCATGCACGTGTGAAGCCGGTCAGTGGGTGATGACACGTGTGTTTGCAGGCACGTGTGAAGCCGGTCAGTGGGTGATGACACGTGTGTGTTTGCATGCACGTGTGAAGCCGGTCGATGGATGATGACACGTGTGTTTGCAGGCACGTGTGAAGCCGGTCAGTGGCTCTGCCAAACGGGACGCTGTATCCCAAGCTCGTGGCATTGCGACGGTGACCACGACTGCGGCTATCTTGACCCCAGTGACGAGGTCAACTGCGGTTACGTGTCCTGTCGCTCCGATCAGTTCAAGTAAGTGTTACTGGCACACTTTCTCCTGACACTTACTGACACTTGCTCCTCTCCAGTTACTCACACTTTCTTCTGACCAGTCACTGACACACTTTGCTCTGACCAGTCACTGACACACTTCATTCTGACCACATACTGACGCGCATTCATCCAGCCAGTTTCAAGGGTTCTGTTTAACCAAGTTGTGTTTGTTGACCAAATAGCGTGAAAAAAAGAAACTGGAATTTATGTCTTTACGACGGTTGGTGCTTGTGGCTCTGCTAAAGCTCGTCAAACCCTGTCGAAAGTATTCTTTGGGAACGGTTTACGGTCTTACGGACCACTCAGAGAATTAATTAATCAACTGGTTAATTGCGATTCATGTTGTTGTTGATAGGTGTGGGAACGGTCATTGCATCCCGATTAACTGGCAGTGTGACCACGACAACGACTGTGGGGACGGCAGTGACGAGCACAACGGCTGCGGTAGGTCACGTGTGTGCGCTCGGTCACGTGTTTGTGCTGGGTCACGTGTCTGCGCTCGGTCACGTGTCTGTGCTGCGTCAAGTGTCTGCGCTACGTCATGTGTCTGCGCTACGTCATGTGTCTGCGCTATGTCAAGTGTCTTTGCTGGGTCATATGTGTGTGTCACGTCATGTGCCTGTGCTACGTCATGTGTTTACGTTAAGTCACGTGCCTGTGTTTGCTCACGTGTCTGTGCCACGCCACATGTCTACTGGATCATGTGTTTCGGTTAGGTCACGTGTTGCTGTATAGCAGTCACATGATCTGTGTATGCTAGCCGTCGCTAGGTGGGCGATATCAGAATGACGGTGGGCGATATTACGGAGAAAGAAGAGAGCAGGTTTCCGGGATGTCAATAAAATAAGCTATTTGTTTATAAGTATGTTACTTTCAGCTGATTAAACACGTCAAAACATTTATGAACTTAACATAATTTACTATAAACAGGTTCAGATAAGGGCATAAAATAAAAAAAGTGGTGCGGTCACCTCTGTGTGATTTGCTTGCGTACAGACTACCCGACGTGCAGTCCGTCACAGTTCGAGTGCGGCAACGGACGCTGCATCCCGAGGCGCTGGCTGTGTGACGGCGATGACGACTGCCACGACTTCAGCGACGAGACGTGTAAGACCTCCTCCCAGCCCTGCTCACGGGTCCCACTTCTGGTCACATGTCCCACTTCTGGTCACATGTCCCAAACACTACCGGTCACCTGCCCCACTTCTGCTCACGTGTCTCACTTCCGGTCACATGTCCCACTTCTGGTCACATGTCCCACTTCTGGTCACATGTCCCACTTCTGGTCACGTGTCCCACTTCCGGGCACCTGCCCCACCCCTGCTCACAGGTCCCACTTCCAGGCACCTGCCCCACTTCTGCTCACCAGTCCCACTTCCGGGCAGCAGTCAGTACCACTTATGGTCACGTCCTCCACAAAAAAATGGAGGAGTATACGTCATACAGCATGCTGAATGTTCAGCAACCCTACAGACATGCCACAACGCAGCAATTCTTTGAGACTGTTAAATATTTCTGATAAAAGTTGTAAAAGTAGCAAAGGATATATCAAACAACTAGAGAATTATTTTACTGTACCTGCATCCGATCACTTCGTAATGTGGCTCAGTGCTGAAATCGGGCCTTGCCTCATTGCTTCCATTGCTTGATTCAATTGATAGGTGGAAATTTCACTAGTTGCACAGCTGACCAGTTCGCGTGCACGTCGGGGCAGTGTATACCACACGCGTACCGGTGTGACGGGGGCTATCCGGACTGTGCCGACGGCAGCGACGAGGTGATGCAGCCACAACCCCCCTCCCCCTCCCCCACCTCCCCACACCATGCCCCCACCCCCGCACATCCTGCCCCCCCGTCCCCACACACACACATACGACGTACCGGTGTGACGGGGACTTCCCAGACTGTGCCACCGGCAGCGACGAGGTGATGCAGCCACAACCCCCCCTCCCCCTCCCCCACCTCCCCACACCATGCCCCCACCCCCGCACATCCTGCCCCCCCCCCGTCCCCACACACACACACACACATACGACGTACCGGTGTGACGGGGGCTTTCCGGACTGTGCCGACGGCAGCGACGCGGTGATGCAGCCACAACCCCCCCCCCCCCTACTATCCACATCATGCCCCCCACCCCCACACACCCAGCCCCCCCCCCCCCACACACACACACGGCGTACCGGTGTGACGGGGGCTTCCCAAACTGTGCCGCCGGCAGCGACGAGGTGATGCAGCCACAACCCCTGGAAATGTTAGGAGCAAGATAGCGACACAAATAATACCAAAAAAAAAAAGAGCAAGATATCGACACAAAAAGACCAAAAAAGAGCAATATATCGACACAAATAAGACAAAAAAGAGCAAAATATCGACACAAATAAGACCAAAAAAGAGCAAGATATCGACACAAAAAGACCAAAAAAGAGCAAGATATCGACACAAATAAGACAAAAAAGAGTAAGATGTCGACACAAATAAGACCAAAAAAGGACAAGATATCGACACAAAAAGACCAAAAAAAAGAGCAAGATATCGACACAAAAAAGAGCAAGATATCGACACAATAAGACAAAAAAAGAGCAAGATATCGACACAAAAAGACCAAAAAAAAAAGAAAAAAAAGCAGCAAGATATCGACACAAATAAGACCAAAATAGAGCAAGATATCGACACAAATAAGACCAAATAAACAGCATGATGTTGACACAAGTAAGATAAGAAAGAGCAAGATATCGACACAAATAAGACCAAAAAAGAGCAAGACATAGAGACAAATAAGACCAAAAAGGAGGAAAATATCGACACAAATAAGACCAAAAAAGAGGAAGAAAATAGTTATATGTCCAGCAAAATTACGTAAGATAAGAAAATAGAAAAGAAATCTTATTTATTTACTCATATTTTAGTACATAATAGGGAAGTAGACCTGGAGAAAATAATAAAATTAATTGACATCCCCAGCAAGGCACATTAAGATAACGTGATCCGCAAACAAGACGGTCCCTTTTGGCAGTGGCGCGACTTCCATTCACACAAGAATCCTACCTCCGATTAAAAAAAAAGTAACCAAGAAATAAGTAAATAATTAAAAAAAACTTCCTTATTACCCTGCTATTTTATAAAGTCATTAAGTCGTGACTACGCACGCCCCAAGGTATGCAACACCGCCGCTCCAACCAGGATCAAAATAATTTCTTCTTCTTCTTCTTCTTCTTCTTCTTCTTCTTCTTCTTCTTCTTCTTCTTCTTCTTCTTCTTCTTCTTCTTCTTCTTCTTCTTCTTCTTCTTCTATTGCTCACGACACTTGTTATTCGCACGTCTGACGTCAATTGGTAGGCAAACTGCACGGGGAACGGTACCAGCAGCTGCCCGCAGTGGTGGTACTTCCAGTGCCATGACGGCGAGTGCATCCAGAAGAGCTGGAAGTGTGACGGCGATCCAGACTGCAGCCGCGGAGAGGATGAAGAGGACTGCGGGGGTAGGCAGCTAACGGGGTCGTTTGAGGGGGGGGGGGGGTGGGAGGGATTGCGAGTGTGGGTAGCTCACGGGATGGTTCATACCTAAGACTTTAAAACTGGGACTCCTCCTTGCTACCCTGTGAGGCACTCCACAAGTAAGGGTTACAAGGAGGGCTGGAATGCCCCATTTCAGTATAATGTGGCAGGGGGATCCCGATATGACCATAGCAGTTTAAAGGGATCTAAAGAACAATACAGTACAATACAATACACGGGATGGTTTTCGGAGTGTGAGTCGGGGGAAGGGGGGGGGGGGAGGCGGTTGCACGTGTATGTAGCTAACAAGGGGAGGGGGATTGTAAGGACTGCACATTTTAGCAGCATAGCACAATCGGGGATAATTTGGATGCTTTATAAGGTCAGCTTTATAAGGTCAGCTTTATAAGGTCAGCTTTGTAAGGTTAACTTTATAAGGTCAGCTTTGTAAGTTCAGCTTTGTAAGGTAAGCTTTGTAAGGTTAACTTTATAAGGTCAGCTTTGTAACGTCAGTTGGCCTTGTCAGTGTTTCACATTCTGGAGCGAGTTCGTTTGAGAACCAACATTTGAATCCTGTCATGTTTGCCACACGTGTTGAGCTGTGACCTGATTACGTCACGTCTTTGCAGCGGACACGACAGCCGTGTACCCGATGACGACAGCCGTGCCATGGTCCTGTGACAGCTACTACGAGCCGTGGCGCTGTCTCCGCGGCAATTTCTGCATCTCCATCTACGAGGTGTGCGACGGCGTGAACGACTGCGGCGACTGGTCGGACGAGTACTGCGCCCGCACCACCCCCAGCCCAGGTAACTGCCCCCTCCCCCACCCCCCACCTCCCACCCGACTGCGCCCGCACCACCCCCAGCCCAGGTAACTGCCCCCTCCCCCATCCCCACCCCCACCTCCCACCCGACTGCGACCGCACCACCCCCAGCCCAGGTAACTGCCCCTCCCCCACCCCCCACCCAGCACCACCCCCAGCCAGGGTAATTCCCCCTCCCCCTCCCCCACCCCAAGCTCCCACCCGACTGCGCCCGCCCCACCCCCAGCCCAGGTAACTGCCCCCCACCTCCCACCCGACTGCGATCGCACCACCCCCAGCCCAGGTAATTCCCCCTCCCCCTCCCCCACCCCCACCTCCCACCCGACTGCGATCGCACCACCCCCAGCCCAGCTAACTGCCCCACCCCAAACCCCCCACCTCCCACCCGACTACGATCGCACCACCCCCAGCCCAGGTAACGTCCCTCTCCCTCACCCCCTACCCCCATCCCGCCCACCCCCAGCCAAGGTAACTACCCCCTCCCCCACCCCCCCCCCCCCACCCAGCACCATCCCCAGCCCAGGTGACTCCCCCACCCCCAACCCCCCACCTCCCACCCGACTGCGATCGCACCAACCCCAGCCCAGGTTACTGCCCCACCCACAACCCCCTACCTCCCACCCGACTGCGATCGCACCACCCCAAGCCCAGGTAACGTCCCTCTCCCTCACCCCCACCCCCCATCCCGCACCACCCCCAGCCCAGGTAACTCCCCTTCCCCCGTGATTTGTCCCGAATTTCGTCACGACTGGAGAGAGGGGGGGAGAGGCACAGGTGACGATGATGTTTTGTTGCAGTAATGTCCACGACACCGGCACAGTGCACAGACTACCAGTACCGCTGTGACTCGGGCCAGTGCATCCCGCTGGCGTGGCTGTGTGACGGCGAGGCGGACTGTTACACGCGCGACGACGAGTTTGGATGCAGCCCCAATGTCACTCGCTGCGGGGTGCGACAGTTCCAGTGCTACTTGTCGGGCGGTAAGTGGCCCGTGGTCTGGCGAGCGTGAGATGTCGGTGGGTGAGGCTGAGATGTCGTCTCACGATGGTGGTGCGTCATCATGTGAGGTTTGTAGGTCACCAGGCGAGGGTGGTAAATCATCGAGTGACGGTGGTAAGTCATCAGGTGAGGATGACAAGTCAGGTGTGCGTGGTAAGTTATCGGGTGTGGTTGGTAAGTTATCAGGCTAGAGTGGTAAGTTATCAAGTAAGGGAGGTAAGTGATCAGGTGACAGTGACAAGTCATTAGGTGTGGGTGTTAAATCATCCGGTAGGGTTGGTAAGCCACCAGATAAGGATGATGATTCATCAGATGACAGTGGCCACGTGACTGTCAGCTGTGTGGTCACGTGCTTGCAAGTTGTTTACGCACGTGACTGTGTCAGCTATTTGGCCACGTGACCATGTCAGCTGTTTTAGCACGTGATTGTGTCAGCTGTTTGGCCACGTGACTGAGTCAGCTGTTTGAGCACGTGACGCTGTTACTTGCAGGCTGCATTCCGTCCGCCTGGGTGTGCGACGGGGACAACGACTGCTCGGACGCCACGGACGAACGCTTCTGTCACAACAATGTCACAACCCCAAGAGGTGAGGGTCGAACATGTCACACTTTTACTTTCTGCTTCTGGAGGAAGTGATAGCGACCACTGTACATTTTAAGTAGTTGTCTCAAACACACACATACAGTAACAATGATGGAGAAATAGCTGCGCCGTGCAGTAACGAATCTCGTGTGAAACACCTATGCGGCGTGGAGTGTAGAAACAGTGCACATGTCCTTGAAAATAGTTGCAAATATTCATATATAAGAGAATGGGAGGAAATACTGCATAACTATATGGCCGATAACTGTTAACGACGAGTATCGTGCTTTGACAGCGGGTTGTCCGCACTACCTGTTTGACTGCCACGACGGGCTGTGTATAGAGCCGAGTCTGATCTGTAACGGGCGCGAGGAGTGCCGGAGTGGACGGGACGAGGCGGTGGGCGTGTGCGCGAAATCAAGTGAGTGCTGGTAGCCTGGGGGAGGGGAGGGAGGTCGGCACTAAAGTTAATAAATGAACTTAAATAAGCTTGAGTTGGGGAGGATGTAATGAATTAGCGTGGTACAAGGCCGCAGATTCCAGAATGCCAACATCACTTCTAAAAGTAATGTTCTTCTCGTCACTCGATGGTTTTGCTGCGATTTTCTTGACAGATTACACTATCGGGGCGTTCAGACAGAACCACAGTAACTCCACACACGTGTGTATTGATTGGGACTCCATCACACCAAGGCCGTCATCACAGAACGTCACGGTGCAGGCGTGGATCAGGCATGGGTATGTCCTCACGGTCCTCCCTCAGACTGTCACGGTAAAGGCGTGGATTAGGCACGGGTATGTCCTCACAGTCCTCCCCACACTGTCACGGTACAGGCGTGGATCAGGCACGGGTATGTCCTCACAGTCCTCCCCCCCTCACGCCATGTCACGGTACAGGCGTGGATCAGGCACGAGTATGTCCACACAGTCCTCACCACACTGTCACGGTACAGGCGTGGATCAGGCACGGGTATGTCCTCACAGTCCTCCCCCCCTCACGCCATGTCACGGTACAGGCGTGGATCAGGCACGAGTATGTCCACACAGTCCTCACCACACTGTCACGGTACAGGCGTGGATCAGGCATGGGTATGTCCTCACGGTCCTCCCTCAGACTGTCACGGTAAAGGCGTGGATTAGGCACGGGTATGTCCTCACGGTCCTCCCTCAGACTGTCACGGTAAAGGCGTGGATTAGGCACGGGTATGTCCACACAGTCCTCCCCACACTGTCACGGTACAGGCGTGGATCAGGCATGGGTATGTCCACACAGTCCTCCCCACACTGTCACGGTACAGGCTTGGATCAGGCATGAGTATGTCCACACAGTCCTCCCCACACTGTCACGGTACAGGCGTGGATCAGGCATGGGTATGTCCACACAGTCCTCCCCACACTGTCACGGTACAGGCGTGGATCAGGCATGGGTATGTCCACACAGTCCTCCCCACACTGTCACGGTACAGGCGTGGATCAGGCACGGGTATGTCCACACAGTCCTCCCCACACTGTCACGGTACAGGCGTGGATCACGCATGGGTATGTCCACACAGTCCTTCCCACACTGTCACGGTACAGGCGTGGATCAGGCATGGGTATGTCCACACAGTCCTCCCCACACTGTCACGGTACAGGCGTGGATCAGGCACGGGTATGTCCACACAGTCCTCCCCACACTGTCACGGTACAGGCGTGGATCAGGCATGGGTATGTCCACACAGTCCTCCCCACACTGTCACGGTACAGGCGTGGATCAGGCATGGGTATGTCCACACAGTCCTCCCCACACTGTCACGGTACAGGCGTGGATCAGGCACGGGTATGTCCACACAGTCCTCCCCACACTGTCACGGTACAGGCGTGGATCAGGCATGGGTATGTCCACACAGTCCTCCCCACACTGTCACGGTACAGGCGTGGATCAGGCATGGGTATGTCCACACAGTCCTCCCCACACTGTCACGGTACAGGCGTGGATCAGGCACGGGTATGTCCACACAGTCCTCCCCACACTGTCACGGTACAGGCGTGGATCAGGCATGGGTATGTCCACACAGTCCTCACCACACTGTCACGGTACAGGCGTGGATCAGGCACCGGTATGTCCACACAGTCCTCCCCACACTGTCACGGTACAGGCGTGGATCAGGCATGGGTATGTCCACACAGTCCTCCCCACACTGTCACGGTACAGGCGTGGATCAGGCACGGGTATGTCCACACAGTCCTCCCCACACTGTCACGGTACAGGCGTGGATCACGCATGGGTATGTCCACACAGTCCTCCCCACACTGTCACGGTACAGGCGTGGATCAGGCATGGGTATGTCCACACAGTCCTCACTACACTGTCACGGTACAGGCGTGGATCAGGCATGGGTATGTCCACACAGTCCTCCCCAAACTGTCACGTTACAGGCGTGGATCAGGCATGGGTATGTCCACACAGTCCTCACCACAGTGTCACGGTACAGGCGTGGATCAGGCATGGGTATGTCCACACAGTCCTCCCCCACACTGTCACGGTACAGGCGTGGATCAGACACGGGTATGTCCTCACAGTCCTGCCCACACTGTCACGGTACAGGCGTGGATCAGGCACGGGTATGTCCTCACGGTCCTCCCCCACACTGTCACGGTACAGGCGTGGATCAGGCACGGGTATGTCCTCACAGTCCTTCGCACACTGTCACGGTACAGGCGTGGATCAGGCATGGGTATGTCCACACAGTCCTCCCCACACTGTCACGGTACAGGCGTGGATCAGGCACGGGTATGTCCACACAGTCCTCCCCACACTGTCACGGTACAGGCGTGGATCAGGCATGGGTATGTCCACACAGTCCTCCCCACACTGTCACGGTACAGGCGTGGATCAGGCATGGGTATGTCCACACAGTCCTCCCCACACTGTCACGGTACAGGCGTGGATCAGGCACGGGTATGTCCACACAGTCCTCCCCACACTGTCACGGTACAGGCGTGGATCAGGCATGGGTATGTCCTCACAGTCCTCCATCTTCACGCCATGTCACGGTACAGGCGTGGACCAGGCATGGGTATGTCCACACAGTCCTCCCCCCTCACGCCATGTCACGGTACAGGCGTGGATCAGGCATGGGTATGTCCACACAGTCCTCCCCACACTGTCACGGTACAGGCGTGGATCAGGCATGGGTATGTCAACACAGTCCTCACCACACTGTCACGGTACAGGCGTGGATCAGGCATGGGTATGTCCTCACAGTCCTCCCCACACTGTCACGGTACAGGCGTGGATCAGGCACGGGTATGTCCTCACAGTCCTCCCCCCTCACGCCATGTCACGGTACAGGCGTGGATCAGGCACGAGTATGTCCACACAGTCCTCACCACGCTGCCATGGTACAGGCGTGGATCAGGCATGGGTATGTCCACACAGTCCTCCCCACACTGTCACGGTACAGGCGTGGATCAGGCATGGGTATGTCCACACAGTCCTCCCCACACTGTCACGGTACAGGCGTGGATCAGGCATGGGTATGTCCTCACAGTCCTCCCCACACTGTCACGGTACAGGCGTGGATCAGGCATGGGTATGTCCTCACGGTCCTCCCTCAGACTGTCACGGTAAAGGCGTGGATTAGGCACGGGTATGTCCACACAGTCCTCCCCACACTGTCACGGTACAGGCGTGGATCAGGCATGGGTATGTCCACACAGTCCTCCCCACACTGTCACGGTACAGGCTTGGATCAGGCATGAGTATGTCCACACAGTCCTCCCCACACTGTCACGGTACAGGCGTGGATCAGGCATGGGTATGTCCACACAGTCCTCCCCACACTGTCACGGTACAGGCGTGGATCAGGCATGGGTATGTCCACACAGTCCTCCCCACACTGTCACGGTACAGGCGTGGATCAGGCACGGGTATGTCCACACAGTCCTCCCCACACTGTCACGGTACAGGCGTGGATCAGGCATGGGTATGTCCACACAGTCCTCTCCACACTGTCACGGTACAGGCGTGGATCAGGCATGGGTATGTCCACACAGTCCTCACCACACTGTCACGGTACAGGCGTGGATCAGGCATGGGTATGTCCACACAGTCCTCCCCACACTGTCACGGTACAGGCGTGGATCAGGCACGGGTATGTCCACACAGTCCTCCCCACACTGTCACGGTACAGGCGTGGATCAGGCATGGGTATGTCCACACAGTCCTCCCCACACTGTCACGGTACAGGCGTGGATCAGGCACGGGTATGTCCACACAGTCCTCCCCACACTGTCACGGTACAGGCGTGGATCAGGCATGGGTATGTCCACACAGTCCTCCCCACACTGTCACGGTACAGGCGTGGATCAGGCATGGGTATGTCCACACAGTCCTCCCCACACTGTCACGGTACAGGCGTGGATCAGGCACGGGTATGTCCACACAGTCCTCCCCACACTGTCACGGTACAGGCGTGGATCACGCATGGGTATGTCCACACAGTCCTCCCCACACTGTCACGGTACAGGCGTGGATCAGGCATGGGTATGTCCACACAGTCCTCCCCACACTGTCACGGTACAGGCGTGGATCAGGCACGGGTATGTCCACACAGTCCTCCCCACACTGTCACGGTACAGGCGTGGATCACGCATGGGTATGTCCACACAGTCCTCACCACACTGTCACGGTACAGGCGTGGATCAGGCACCGGTATGTCCACACAGTCCTCCCCACACTGTCACGGTACAGGCGTGGATCAGGCATGGGTATGTCCACACAGTCCTCCCCACACTGTCACGGTACAGGCGTGGATCAGGCACGGGTATGTCCACACAGTCCTCCCCACACTGTCACGGTACAGGCGTGGATCACGCATGGGTATGTCCACACAGTCCTCCCCACACTGTCACGGTACAGGCGTGGATCACGCATGGGTATGTCCACACAGTCCTCCCCACACTGTCACGGTACAGGCGTGGATCAGGCATGGGTATGTCCACACAGTCCTCACCACACTGTCACGGTACAGGCGTGGATCAGGCATGGGTATGTCCACACAGTCCTCCCCACACTGTCACGTTACAGGCGTGGATCAGGCATGGGTATGTCCACACAGTCCTCACCACAGTGTCACGGTACAGGCGTGGATCAGGCATGGGTATGTCCACACAGTCCTCCCCCACACTGTCACGGTACAGGCGTGGATCAGACACGGGTATGTCCTCACAGTCCTCCCCACACTGTCACGGTACAGGCGTGGATCAGGCACGGGTATGTCCTCACGGTCCTCCCCCACACTGTCACGGTACAGGCGTGGATCAGGCATGGGTATGTCCACACAGTCCTCCCCACACTGTCACGGTACAGGCGTGGATCAGGCACGGGTATGTCCACACAGTCCTCCCCACACTGTCACGGTACAGGCGTGGATCAGGCATGGGTATGTCCACACAGTCCTCCCCACACTGTCACGGTACAGGCGTGGATCAGGCACGGGTATGTCCACACAGTCCTCCCCACACTGTCACGGTACAGGCGTGGATCAGGCATGGGTATGTCCACACAGTCCTCCCCACACTGTCACGGTACAGGCGTGGATCAGGCATGGGTATGTCCACACAGTCCTCCCCACACTGTCACGGTACAGGCGTGGATCAGGCACGGGTATGTCCACACAGTCCTCCCCACACTGTCACGGTACAGGCGTGGATCACGCATGGGTATGTCCACACAGTCCTCCCCACACTGTCACGGTACAGGCGTGGATCAGGCATGGGTATGTCCACACAGTCCTCCCCACACTGTCACGGTACAGGCGTGGATCAGGCACGGGTATGTCCACACAGTCCTCCCCACACTGTCACGGTACAGGCGTGGATCACGCATGGGTATGTCCACACAGTCCTCACCACACTGTCACGGTACAGGCGTGGATCAGGCACCGGTATGTCCACACAGTCCTCCCCACACTGTCACGGTACAGGCGTGGATCAGGCATGGGTATGTCCACACAGTCCTCCCCACACTGTCACGGTACAGGCGTGGATCAGGCACGGGGATGTCCACACAGTCCTCCCCACACTGTCACGGTACAGGCGTGGATCACGCATGGGTATGTCCACACAGTCCTCCCCACACTGTCACGGTACAGGCGTGGATCAGGCACCGGTATGTCCACACAGTCCTCCCCACACTGTCACGGTACAGGCGTGGATCAGGCATGGGTATGTCCACACAGTCCTCCCCACACTGTCACGGTACAGGCGTGGATCAGGCACGGGTATGTCCACACAGTCCTCCCCACACTGTCACGGTACAGGCGTGGATCACGCATGGGTATGTCCACACAGTCCTCCCCACACTGTCACGGTACAGGCGTGGATCACGCATGGGTATGTCCACACAGTCCTCCCCACACTGTCACGGTACAGGCGTGGATCAGGCATGGGTATGTCCACACAGTCCTCACCACACTGTCACGGTACAGGCGTGGATCAGGCATGGGTATGTCCACACAGTCCTCCCCACACTGTCACGTTACAGGCGTGGATCAGGCATGGGTATGTCCACACAGTCCTCCCCCACACTGTCACGGTACAGGCGTGGATCAGACACGGGTATGTCCTCACAGTCCTCCCCACACTGTCACGGTACAGGCGTGGATCAGGCACGGGTATGTCCTCACGGTCCTCCCCCACACTGTCACGGTACAGGCGTGGATCAGGCACGGGTATGTCCTCACAGTCCTTCGCACACTGTCACGGTACAGGCGTGGATCAGGCATGGGTATGTCCACACAGTCCTCCCCACACTGTCACGGTACAGGCGTGGATCAGGCACGGGTATGTCCACACAGTCCTCCCCACACTGTCACGGTACAGGCGTGGATCAGGCACGGGTATGTCCTCACGGTCCTCCCCCACACTGTCACGGTACAGGCGTGGATCAGGCACGGGTATGTCCTCACAGTCCTTCGCACACTGTCACGGTACAGGCGTGGATCAGGCATGAGTATGTCCACACAGTCCTCCCCACACTGTCACGGTACAGGCGTGGATCAGGCATGGGTATGTCCTCACAGTCCTCCATCTTCACGCCATGTCACGGTACAGGCGTGGATCAGGCATGGGTATGTCCACACAGTCCTCCCCCCTCACGCCATGTCACGGTACAGGCGTGGATCAGGCATGGGTATGTCCACACAGTCCTCCCCACACTGTCACGGTACAGGCGTGGATCAGGCATGGGTATGTCAACACAGTCCTCACCACACTGTCACGGTACAGGCGTGGATCAGGCATGGGTATGTCCTCACAGTCCTCCCCACACTGTCACGGTACAGGCGTGGATCAGGCACGGGTATGTCCTCACAGTCCTCCCCCCTCACGCCATGTCACGGTACAGGCGTGGATCAGGCACGAGTATGTCCACACAGTCCTCACCACACTGCCACGGTACAGGCGTGGATCAGGCATGGGTATGTCCACACAGTCCTCACCACACTGTCACGGTACAGGCGTGGATCAGGCATGGGTATGTCCACACAGTCCTCCCCACACTGTCACGGTACAGGCGTGGATCAGGCATGGGTATGTCCTCACAGTCCTCCCCACACTGTCACGGTACAGGCGTGGATCAGGCATGGGTATGTCCTCACGGTCCTCCCTCAGACTGTCACGGTAAAGGCGTGGATTAGGCACGGGTATGTCCACACAGTCCTCCCCACACTGTCACGGTACAGGCGTGGATCAGGCATGGGTATGTCCACACAGTCCTCCCCACACTGTCACGGTACAGGCTTGGATCAGGCATGAGTATGTCCACACAGTCCTCCCCACACTGTCACGGTACAGGCGTGGATCAGGCATGGGTATGTCCACACAGTCCTCCCCACACTGTCACGGTACAGGCGTGGATCAGGCATGGGTATGTCCACACAGTCCTCCCCACACTGTCACGGTACAGGCGTGGATCAGGCACGGGTATGTCCACACAGTCCTCCCCACACTGTCACGGTACAGGCGTGGATCAGGCATGGGTATGTCCACACAGTCCTCCCCACACTGTCACGGTACAGGCGTGGATCAGGCATGGGTATGTCCACACAGTCCTCCCCACACTGTCACGGTACAGGCGTGGATCAGGCATGGGTATGTCCACACAGTCCTCCCCACACTGTCACGGTACAGGCGTGGATCAGGCACGGGTATGTCCACACAGTCCTCCCCACACTGTCACGGTACAGGCGTGGATCAGGCATGAGTATGTCCACACAGTCCTCCCCACACTGTCACGGTACAGGCTTGGATCAGGCATGGGTATGTCCACACAGTCCTCCCCACACTGTCACGGTACAGGCGTGGATCAGGCATGGGTATGTCCACACAGTCCTCCCCACACTGTCACGGTACAGCCGTGGATCAGGCATGGGTATGTCCACACAGTCCTCCCCACACTGTCACGGTACAGGCGTGGATCAGGCATGGGTATGTCCACACAGTCCTCCCCACACTGTCACGGTACAGGCGTGGATCAGGAACGGGTATGTCCACACAGTCCTCCCCACACTGTCACGGTACAGGCGTGGATCAGGCATGGGTATGTCCACACAGTCCTCCCCACACTGTCACGGTACAGGCGTGGATCAGGCATGGGTATGTCCACACAGTCCTCCCCACACTGTCACGGTACAGGCGTGGATCAGGCACGGGTATGTCCACACAGTCCTCCCCACACTGTCACGGTACAGGCGTGGATCAGGCATGGGTATGTCCACACAGTCCTCCCCACACTGTCACGGTACAGGCTTGGATCAGGCATGGGTATGTCCACACAGTCCTCCCCACACTGTCACGGTACAGGCGTGGATCAGGCATGGGTATGTCCACACAGTCCTCCCCACACTGTCACGGTACAGGCGTGGATCAGGCATGGGTATGTCCACACAGTCCTCCCCACACTGTCACGGTACAGGCGTGGATCAGGCATGGGTATGTCCACACAGTCCTCCCCACACTGTCACGGTACAGGCGTGGATCACGCATGGGTATGTCCACACAGTCCTCCCCACACTGTCACGGTACAGGCGTGGATCAGGCATGGGTATGTCCTCACAGTCCTCCCCACACTGTCACGGTACAGGCGTGGATCAGGCAGGGGTATGTCCACACAGTCCTCCCCACACTGTCACGGTACAGGCGTGGATCAGGCATGGGTATGTCCACACAGTCCTCCCCACACTGTCACGGTACAGGCGTGGATCAGGCACGGGTATGTCCACACAGTCCTCACCACACTGTCACGGTACAGGCGTGGATCAGGCATGGGTATGTCCACACAGTCCTCCCCACACTGTCACGTTACAGGCGTGGATCAGGTATGGGTATGTCCACACAGTCCTCACCACAGTGTCACGGTACAGGCGTGGATCAGGCATGGGTATGTCCACACAGTCCTCCCCACACTGTCACGGTACAGGCGTGGATCAGGCACGGGTATGTCCACACAGTCCTCCCCACACTGTCACGGTACAGGCGTGGATCAGGCATGGGTATGTCCACACAGTCCTCCCCACACTGTCACGGTACAGGCTTGGATCAGGCATGGGTATGTCCACACAGTCCTCCCCACACTGTCACGGTACAGGCGTGGATCAGGCATGGGTATGTCCACACAGTCCTCCCCACACTGTCACGGTACAGGCGTGGATCAGGCATGGGTATGTCCACACAGTCCTCCCCACACTGTCACGGTACAGGCGTGGATCAGGAACGGGTATGTCCACACAGTCCTCCCCACACTGTCACGGTGCAGGCGTGGATCAGGCACGGGTATGTCCACACAGTCCTCCCCACACTGTCACGGTACAGGCGTGGATCAGGCACGGGTATGTCCACACAGTCCTCCCCACACTGTCACGGTACAGGCGTGGATCACGCATGGGTATGTCCACACAGTCCTCCCCACACTGTCACGGTACAGGCGTGGATCAGGCATGGGTATGTCCACACAGTCCTCCCCACACTGTCACGGTACAGGCGTGGATCAGGCATGGGTATGTCCTCACAGTCCTCCCCACACTGTCACGGTACAGGCGTGGATCAGGCAGGGGTATGTCCACACAGTCCTCCCCACACTGTCACGGTACAGGCGTGGATCAGGCATGGGTATGTCCACACAGTCCTCCCCACACTTTCACGGTACAGGCGTGGATCAGGCACAGGTATGTCCACACAGTCCTCACCACACTGTCACGGTACAGGCGTTGATCAGGCACGGGTATGTCCACACAGTCCTCCCCACACTGTCACGGTACAGGCGTGGATCAGGCATGGGTATGTCCACACAGTCCTCCCCACACTGTCACGGTACAGGCGTGGATCAGGCACGGGTATGTCCACACAGTCCTCCCCACACTGTCACGGTACAGGCTTGGATCAGGCATGGGTATTTCCTCACAGTCCTCCCCACACTGTCACGGTGCAGGCGTGGATCAGGCATGGGTATGTCCTCAGTCCTGCCCACACTGTCACGGTACAGGCGTGGATCAGGCATGGGTATGTCCACACAGTCCTCCCCACACTGTCACGGTACAGGCGTGGATCAGGCATGGGTATGTCCACACAGTCCTGCCCACACTGTCACGGTACAGGCGTGGATCAGGCATGGGTATGTCCTCAGTCCTGCCCACACTGTCACGGTACAGGCGTGGATCAGGCATGGGTATGTCCACACAGTCCTCCCCACACTGTCACGGTACAGGCGTGGATCAGGCATGGGTATGTCCACACAGTCCTCCCCACACTGTCACGGTACAGGCGTAGATCAGGGTATGTCATCACAGTACAGTTTACTCATACAGTTCTTCCTTTCGGGATATAAAATCATAAAAACACCATAAAATGCCTGGTATTAGTTACTGCTGGTCAGAGTGTCCCTGGACATTCTCGTGCGTTTGCCCTTACCTTTCACTGTTTTCTTTACTTTTGGAACAGAGAGAGCGGCCCCTGGACAAAATCGACGCCAGTGGATAGAAGTCAAAAGACGGTGTGTGTGCCGAAGCCGGACTTGCCGTACTCGTACACGGTGGTTCCTATCGTGGACGGGCGACCGGGACGCGAGCCCACGCCTAAAGTAGTACGCGGATACGCAGGTGAAATAACATGGGCCGTGTGTTTCATATTGTTTTCTCAACGCTTCACTCATTTGAAGAAACAGTTTTATTTTTTTAAAAACACTGAAACGATACGACCCGTTTAATGATTAATTTTTAGTTCTGTGGTTAGTATAATGATTAGTTCTAGGGCTCTGTGAAGGCAGAAGGCACACTCTGGGCGTTTATGATTGTGAGGTCGTAGTTGCCTTGGTGAGCAGATGTTTGTGACGTCACAATTGGCGGGAGAGTGACGTCATAGTGTTTGTGGGTTGTTGTCACGTCATAGTTGGGAGGAAGGTTGTACGCGTTTGTCACGTCAATTGACAGGGTGGGTGAATGTTTATGTGACGTCACGGTTGACTGACCGGGTACGCGTGGTTGTGACGTCACGGTTGGCCGACAGGGTGCGCGTGTTTGTGACGTCACGCTCGGCCGACATGGTGCGCGTGTTTGTGACCGCACGGTGGGCCGGCAGGGTGCACGTGTTTGTGACGTCACGCTTGACCGACAGGGTGCGCGTGTTTGTGACGTCACGCTTGACCGACAGGGTGCGTATGTTTTTGACGTCACAGTTGCCTGACAGGCTGTGCGTGTTTTTGACGTCACGGTTGCCTGACAGGCTGTGCGTGTTTTTGACGTCACAGTTGCCTGACAGGCTGTGCGTGTTTGTGACGTCACGCTTGACCGGCAGGGTGCGTGTGTTTGTGACGTCACAGTTGCCTGACAGGCTGCGCGTGTTTGTTGCAGCGCCTGACCCGCCGAGGAATGTGGCGGCTGTGGCGCAGGTGCGCAGCAACCATTACGTCATCAACGTGTCGTTCGAGAGACCGCAGGACTACGACGGAATCAGCAGCTACACCGTAAGTGTAACCCCGTTGTCAGCGCGTAGGGATATCGGCACACGTACGGTCTCAGCGACAGGACACTACACTCTCCGGCCTCTTTCTTCTAAACTTGAATGTACAGAATGGCCTTTCAGGTTTTCATGAAGAAGAGTTTGAAGTTAATTCAATGTCAGACACTGCATTTACGAAAACGTAAGGTTGGCCATAAATTACTAATATTCACTGGTGTACTTTGAATCTTGTTATGGCTCAATCTGCTGAAGGTGTATGTAAATGGTTGCAGATTTTCTATGGAAAGGACACGTCAGTGGCGTACCAGCAGAGTGTCGTGCGGGCCGTCCGTGGACAGTCGCACTACACTGTCTCCCTGCGTTTCGTTAACCAGGGCTGGACGTACGTCATTTACGTGACGTCACAGGCGCACGGCGAGTCGAGTATCCCGAGCAATAAAGTGAACGTCACCATGGGCAGCTCTGTGCAAGGTATGCTAGTCATGCTGTCCATGCTCCGCGCAAGGTATGCTAGTCATGCTGTCCATGCTGCGTGCAAGGTGTGTTAGGCATGCTGTTCATGCTCCGTGCAAGGTATGCTAGTCATGCTGTTCATGCTCCGCGCAAGGTATGCTAGTCATGCTGTTCATGCTGCGTGCAAGGTATGCTAGTCATGCTGTTCATGCTGCGTGCAAGGTATGCTAGTCATGCTGTTCATGTTTATTGCCGTTGCAGGCTGCCAGGTGACAATCAAGGCCAGCAAGACCAAGGCGCACGAGATTACCATTGATTGGTCGGTGAGTGGATTTAACCCAGACGACATCACAGCCATCCACAGAACTATTGACAGCAGGGATATCCTGTACAGAAAGGTCAGCCATCTGAGTGGAACCAAGGACGAGGTTGACGGTAGGTCCTTTCTGTCTGCTTTTTTGTCAGTTTGTTTGTAAACTGACCTTGTTAGCAGCCGTGCCCAAAAAAATTTTTTACCGCTGTGAATTATGTACTGCGGAAAAAAAAATATAGTTACAACCAAGCAAACGTTTGGCCATAAACAAGGCGTTATGTTGTGAGAGTATGAATATACGATTAATTATGCAGTAGTAGTTCTCGGGCTATGAGATCATTAACGATTGCCATATTGTATGTTTTCAGTGTGGCCGCTTCCATATTGTCAGCCATCTTGTACTTGACATTACGGTGTTATGAGTCAACTACGGCCATCTTATTAAGATGTCAAGTACAAGATGGCTGACAGTATGGCAGCGGCCACACAACCTCTGCAACTGCTAAAGAAATCATAGGCGTAGTTTGCCAAAATACAAGTATTTTCTTAAGTTCGAGTAAAGATGCAACATGCTCGCTCAGGTCGATGGTCACAGTACCATCGCCCACAATATTAAATGTACATTTTCCGGCATTTAACAATAATCCCAACAGTAGCCCCGTGAACTTTGATCGACCATGGCCTATTACGATACTAATACTGTGAGGACGTTTTCGTTATATTTGTACAACAAACAGACACCTAAACAGCCACTGCTCTAGTTCTACTCTAAGGTCAGATGTAACGAGTGATTCTTAACCTACCGCGTCAAATTGGTCATAAGACTGAAAGCAAATTAAAAAAAAATCCATGAAATAAAAAGTCATGGAATTCTATTAAAATTAAAATCGAAAATTCTGTGCAAAGGGTAAGGATGGCAGGAGAAGAAGAAGAGAAAAAAAAGAACAAATAAAGAATAAGATGACGATGATCATGTATCATGTATCATGTATTTTATTTATAGTTTTATAGTTTATAGTATCCAGATCTAGGTTTTCAGTCCCAACTTCTATAGTAGTTAAAAGTATATGCGTATGTGTGTATGTACGCTTTTATGTTGAAAACTTAACTACTTAGCTGCCTATTACTTTTCTTTTTTGCTGACTGGCCAAAAATTGGCGAACATTTGGACGAAAAACCAAAACAGTTTCAGTAAAATCTTAACTCACTCCAGAAAAATAGCCTCATTGCCTTGTAATTTTAAGTAACAGTAGCACACATTACTTCTTAAGGGGCTGTATTTTTTTTTATTTATTTATTTATTTTTTTTTTTTGTTGCCAGTTCGCCAAATATTAGCATAAATATTGGCCAGTTTTCTTCAAACCGTATCACCTAGGGTTTTCGTAAGAACGTTCTAAAATTTTGGTGGTATGTGATTCGCCAAAAATTGGCGGAAATATTATCGAAAAACCAATTTTTCGTAACATCTTAACTAACTTCGGATAAGAAGAAATTTTATACCAAGGTAGCAGGCATTAGTACATGACTGGCTATTACTTTTTTTGGTGATTGGCCAAAAATCTGGCTGAAATTTAGTCGAAATCCAAAACATTTTTAGTAAAATCTTAACGAACTCCAGGAAAATAATCTTAACACCTGAAACACAGATTACTACCCAACTGGCTGTTTTTTTTTTGTTTTTTTTTTGTTTGTTTTTTTTGTTTTTTTTTTTGTTTTTGTTTTTGTTTTTTTTTTAGGAAGGGGGAGGGAAGGATTCGCTAGATATTGGCGGAAATGTTGGCCAAAAAACATTTTTCTTAAAAAAGTGGGGTTTTCATAGAAACGCTGTAAAATTTTGGTGGAAGGTAGAATGCATAAGTGTCCACCTGGCTGTTACTTGTTTTGGCCATTTGCCAAAAATAGGCGGAAATGTAGTTTTGTGAGTAAAGGTAGCAATCATTACTACTCACATTTCTTGTTTTTTGTAATTGGCCAATATTTTGCAGGAATGTGGGTAAAATAGAGAAAAAATCGGTAAAATCTTAAATTGTGAAATTTTGGTTATAGGTAGTGGTCATTGATACTTATCTGGTTATTGCTGTTATTTCGTAATTCGACAAAAAGGCGGAAATATTGGCGAAAAACCACTTCTTTATAAAATCTTTTCTGACGCTAGGGATATTATAATCTCACCTTCTGAATGTTTTGAATGATGGAAGCGAAAATTAGACATAATATCTAGGAATTCTGATAAAAGGTGGCAGGCTTTGTTCCCACCTCATTCGCCCAAAATTGTTGCAAATACTAGCCCAAATATTAGCCCAAAAGCAATTTTCATGAAAACATATCTCCTTTTAAGATTTAAATGGAAACGTTCTACAATTTTGATGGAAGGTAGTGGTATGTATGTCCACCTGGCTGTTACTTTTCTTTTTGGCGATGCGCCATTTTCGTATTAAAATCTTGACTGACGCCAAGTACATTGACTCAGTGTCTTGAATTTTGGTTACAGATTATACTTATGTGTCATAAATCTTGAATATATAATAAAGCTGGGCCATTGTCCATGGACAGTCTTGTTAGAAATGTTGCTGTACGGAAACACTATGAATAACTACGAGATGTGAATTTTTGCAGGCAAAGCAGTTTACAAGGGAACAGAGACGCTGAAGGGATTATCAGCCGGTACTCTGTACTCGTATAACCTCCAGGTCCGGGGCAAGGCCGGCAGCCAAGGCCGCGTGTACGAACCGTGTGCGGGGGGTAATAAGGACCTCACGACGGAGGGTAAGTTTGGGCTAAAGGCTGCGTGTACCAGGCGTGTGCGGGTGGGGGGGGGGGGGTTAAATTGACCTCACGACGGAGGGAAAGTGGGGGGGGGGGTTAAAGACTACGTATACAAGTCGTACGAGGGGGGGGGGGGGGGGTGGCGGGGGTCAGAAGGATAACCCTATGTTAGTGGCACAGACATCTCGTTAGGACAGCATGAGTAGCATGAATAGGCGGGACTGCATCAGTAGGTGGGCCTGCATCAATAGGATAGGCCTGTGTCAGTAGGGTAGGCTTGCATCAGTAGGCAGGCCTGCATCAGTAGGGCAGGCTTGTTTCAGTAGGGCAGGTCTGTGTCAGTAGGGTAGGCCTATATCGGTAGGGTAGGCATGTAACGGCTGATCCGTTGACGAGCAGCTGCTCACCGGAACCAAATGAACCAATCAAATTTAAGTAGGTCAAGGCAGCCATCTTGAATAAATCTATTAAACTACGCAGTTGGTAAAATTCGGAATTTTGTGGATATTTTCTTAGAATTAGAGGGCGAAAAGGTAAGAATCATATGTTATTAAATTTCTCAGTATATATAGATCATCCAGATGTAAATTTTATTAGAATCCACTCCCAGTTGTGCCGCTAATTTGCGATGATTTCTCGGATCACATAACGTATCGCCCGTTCTGTTTGTGTTCGGGGATTTTCGAGTAAATGGAACAGATTTCTGTGGAATATTAGTTTTTAAGTATTCTTGCCGAAGCCAGGATTAAGTACCGAAAATAGTTACCGAGTTTTGTATTGTTCTTTTCAGTTTTTTCACGATGTTTTGGCGTTGAACAAAGAACATTCATAGACCAGAGTCTTGCCAATAAACATCCGTTACAACTTTAGCCTTTTATTGAAACGAACCAGCAGTTACAGTGAAAAAACTTGCCACATCGAAATCACCATTTCTGGATAGATTACTCTTTGACGAATTTTGACCGAAAATCTGGATAGATTATTGAGGCATTGAGAGTTATACCTCCGTGTTAATGGATAAACCCCACATGGAATAATACGCGGTGTACACGTGGGACTTCTCACGAGTGAGCGATAAATGACGTTTCCGGGAGTAAAAACCAACTAGACTTTGTATCGGAGCATTTTTGAGTGGCATTCCGCTGGGACGCTTATTGCAAATATACTGCGATCAAGTGTGATTCGTGAAGCAAACTTACAGCAGTGACACAAAACATAAAACTGTGTGCACAGTTGACAGCTGTTTGTTTATTATGTTCACGCGGCAAAGTGATCAGCACGATATTCCTGCGCAAAAAACCCTGTGTGCTGGATGTGATACCCACAAGCGTGAGCGCAACGCCAACAGCACAGTATTGAGGAAAACACTGCTACGACTCCGTCAACAGTCAGGCCCGCAACGCTAGCCTTCGGTGGAGAGTGCCAATCGAGGAACGACACTACCTTTAAAACCTGATGACACCTGCAGCGGCTGCAAGTGACAACCTCGCGAGATATCTTCAAATGCGAAGACAGTCACAAATGGAGTATCCTTTAAAACTTTTGTAAACTTTAAACGAAGGTTTTAAGAGCATCTTACTTTACAGATGCGCAAACGGTTGGATTATAAAGTTGACTGAAAAATGGCACTGATACTTGTATAAACTTTTGATACAGTCTCTGTGAGTTTACCACAGCTTTATGTCAAACTATACCCTGTAGATATTCAATTATATTTTTATGTGCTCTGATTTCGAGGCCACTTTATCGAAGTTAAAAAAAAAAAAATACGAAAGATTGATTAAAAATCACAAAATTGGATTTTTCGGTTAATTGGTACTGACAAAGGTTGTACTGAATGTTAAAGGTGTGACGTTGTATATTAACGGCTGGGTATATCTATGGTAAATATAGTATGTGTGTTGTGGTCTGGCAGCTGTAGTATTTGAAATTATTGTATGGTACACGTATTATATGTCTGAATCCTAACCTCTTGGCACTAAATGGCACATGCAAAAAACATCTTTGCTGAATACAGCTTGTGATGTAATCCAAATGTACAATTAAAAGTACAAAGATGGCAGGGAAAACCCAATCTGACATAGAAATGGAGCAGCACGTACCATTTGAGGGTGAAACAGAGGCTCTACCGCAGCTCTGTACACCCCCCGATTCCCGATTGGATCGAGAGGAAGAGATCGTGGGATCTGTTAGAGTCCATGTAGAGGACCCTTATTGGCATGAAGGATACGAGGGCCCTATCGGAGGTGTGCCTAGTAGCAATCCTGATGTGCGCAGGCGAGTTCCCACTGAGCGCGGTGCAGAATACATGCTGGATGTGAGACGAAAAAATCTACAGAGGTGCATCAGCAAATGGCGTAGTATGGTTGATGAAGCTTGGGATCTGATCGCAGATGCCGATAGTGCAGAAGCACTTAAACAGAAACGCGAAGAAGTGAAGATGGTTTTAGAAGAAGTTCAAGTGGCTTCAGGAAAGTTCCTAGAAGTGTCTACAATAGATGAGATACCTATAGATGCTATAGAAAGAGACACCATGGATCTTAAAAAAAGGCCTGAATACAAGAATAAAAGAGCTAAAAGACCAAGAAACAATGTCAAAAAGGTCTCAACGATTTGAGGTCTCATCACGTCGTTCCGGAAGATCTGCGCGATCCCTGAGATTAGAAGAGGAAGCTAAAGCTGCAGAATTAAAAGTGAAGCTCAAATATCATCAAGCGGAAGCAGCCGCCGCCAAGATGGAAATTGAGAAAGAGCAGGATATTACAAATGCTCGTCTTGAAGTGTTGAAAGATGACTACGACGATGGACCTAGTCTAGATCGCTTATCCGATAAAGAGCCAAGTGAAACCAAGGTTGCGCGATATCTCGACACGCTTTCACAAGTATCGCAAACCGTGACTGTACCTCAAACCACCAATGTTACATCAATTACCATTGTTTCGACTGCCGAACCAACAACAATTACGAGTTATCCTACTTGGATCACAAGCGAACCACACATCGTCCCTAGCACAGGTTTTGTGCGCGAACACGATTTCGCCACTGATGCGACGCCGAGTCAGCCTTTGAATCCACATGCCATTCCATTTACATGGCGAGCTGCTATAACTAGTCATGGAGGAAACAGTGCCAGCCACCAACATCCAGTTATGTCCTGTGGATATGGGCCACAGATTGGAAATACTCCAGGCAGATCTCCTGAAGGTGCTCCACAGAGTTTATTCGGAACTCCATACCGTACCCATCCAACGACGAGTGGAGTTGAGCAGCGACGAAGTGTTAATCAACCAACATATCAAGGTGGAGATACATCACAAAATGTGTTAGAATCGATGACAAGACTGATGAAAAGACCACCTCAAGATATTGAGAAGTTCAGCGGCGATGCTCTTCTGTATCGAAGATTTGTGCGACAGTTCAATAACTACATCAGTGTGTACTGTGAGAATGATTACGAAACACTGACCTACTTAGAGCAGTTCACTACTGGAGAGGCCCATAAAGTCGTAATGGGATACTCAAACCTTGACTCAAGTACTGGGTATGCAGCCTCGATAAAAGAGCTGAATAACCGATACGGAAATGAAGAAAATATTGCAAACGCTTACGTCCAGAAAGCGCTGAATTGGCCGGTTATTAAGATAGCGGATGTCAAGGCCCTTGACGAATATTCGATCTTCCTGAGAGAATGCCTCCACGCCATTGAAGAAGTTGGCGCATTGGGCGTTCTTGAGTATCAAAGCAACCTCAAAGCAATGGTAGAACGCCTACCCTACCAACTACACGACCGGTGGAGAACTGTAGTTGATTCCCGACTATCTGCAAACGTTAGAGTTCGGTTTGCCGACTTAGTGGACTTCGTATCACTAGAGGCGCGGAAAGCCCGAAACCCTGTTTACGGCCGAGATGTACTGAAGTGCCCGACGGAGAAAGATACTATAAAACCGAAGAAGCAAAATCGACAGTCGCAAAAATTACCAGAGTCGCAATGTCTGGCAACAAGAACTGAGAAGGATTCAGAAACAAAACCTAAGAAACAGGAAGAAACCAAAAACACGCCATGCCTTTCCTGCAGCGGCAATCATGACATTGATGTGTGTGAAGACTTTCAACACAAAACCCTGGAAGAACGACAGAAATTAGTGAAAACTAAAGGGATGTGCTTTGGATGTTTGCAGCGGGGCCACATGAACAAAGATTGTAAAAATAAAAAGAAATGCCGAGTTTGCCAGAAGCGACATCCAACGGTATTCCACGACTACTACAAGGCTCGTACACAATCCGGAAGAGAACAGAACGATAAAAACAGCAAGGAAAAACAACCTGCCGATCAAGCTATTGCTCAGCAACCAGATACAGCAGTTTCTCTCTGTATGAATGGGGCGCAGTCCAAAACAAGTGCCATGGTTTTACCAGTGTACGTATCTCACAGCAGTAATCCATTGCAAGAGAAATTAGTATACGCACTATTGGACACGCAATCCGATACTAGTTTCGTAAGCAACAATGTGTGTGACTTCCTAGGAGTTGAAGGCATCGAAACTCATCTGCAGTTGTCTACGATGGCTTTGCAGAACGCACTGATAAACTGCCGAAAAGTTACTGGCTTGAAAGTACGTGGACACAACAGAGCGAAGAAAATACCAATACCAAAGGCATACACACAAGACTCCATACCAGTGAACCATGACCACATACCGTCTCAAGAGACCGCAAGAAGTTGGAATCACCTAGAATCGATCGCTGATGAGATGCTACCGAAAGCAAACTATGAAATCGGCCTTCTTCTGGGTTATAATTGTCCTCAAGCAATAATGCCTCGAGAAGTGATCCCTGCTCCTAATGAAGGACCATACGCTATCAGAACGGATCTAGGATGGTCGATAGTTGGCACGACAGCCAGTGAAGATGAAGATAATCTGTGCGAGGTCACAATCAGTCACCGGATAATGACAAGGGAAACTATGCCGAAAATTCAAGACGCAAAGAAGACGGTTTCATTCTGTCTAAAAACGGCAAAGGTAAAAGAAGTAGTAAACCCCAACGATGTACTCGAAGTGTTAGAATCCGATTTCATCGAGAGGAAACAGACCGAGAAGAAACCACTGTCGTATGATGACAAGAAATTTATGAACGCCCTTAGTGAAGGAATTCATGTGAGAGAGGATAATCACTATGAAATGCCAATCCCCTTCAAGCAGCCGAAACCAAATATGCCGAACAATAGAGAACAAGCCGAATCGCGTCTGATGCAGTTAAAGATCAGATTGGAAAGGAATGAGAAATTCCGAAAGGACTATACAAATTTCATGAATGAAATTATCCAAAAGGGATACGCGGAAGAAGTTCCTCCCGATAAAGAACCGATTGAAGGACAAGTATTTTACATCCC
This sequence comes from Protula sp. h YS-2021, assembly GCA_949752745.1. NCBI lineage: Eukaryota > Metazoa > Annelida > Polychaeta > Sabellida > Serpulidae > Protula > Protula sp. h YS-2021. Next base: position 6,212,707 of record OX457031.1, on the reverse strand, counting down.
CCATCATGGCATTTATCATCCTCGAAAACCGGAGCAAATAAGAGTAGTTTTCGACTGTAGTTCAAAGTACAAAGGTGTAAGCTTAAACGATGTACTACTCCAAGGCCCGGACAAGTCCTGTGTCGATTTAGAAAAGAACCTACCGCGATAGCCTGTGATGTTCAAAAGATGTTTTACCAGTTTCATGTGAACCCAGATGATCGTAACTATCTACGATTTCTATGGTGGAAACAAGGAGACATCTCGACAACAGCTAAAGAGTACCGTATGACAGTTCATCTCTTTGGCGCAATCTCGTCACCCGCTTGCGCCAACTTCGGGCTAAAGCAAGCAGCTGAGGATGGAAGAAGTGAATTTGGAACAGCACCATCTGAGTTCTTGAATAACGATTTTTACGTAGATGATGGGCTGACCTCAGTTACTGACTCATCGGACGCTATCGATCTTATACAGAAAACAAAAGACCTGTGTCAAAGCAGAGGAATCAAACTGCACAAGTTTGTCTGCAACAATAGTGACGTCTTAACAGCAATTCCAGTCGAAGATCGCGCTAAGAGCGTTTCTACCATTAACATAGGTCAAGAAGAAACGCATGTGGAGCGAGTATTAGGCGTACAGTGGTCAATCGATCTTGACTGTTTCCAGTTTAAAATAAAGCTGAAAGAGAGACCAGCTACGAGGCGTGGAATACTATCAACAGTTTCCTCGGTGTACGATCCTCTGGGATTTCTCTCTCCAGTTCTGTTGAAAGGAAAGCAGATACTACAGGAAATCTGCAAAGACCGAAGCGATCGGGACGATCCCCTCTCCGACGAGATTGTTACGAGATGGCGTAATTGGTGTTGCGAACTGAAGTCTTTAGAAAACCTCAGAATACCACGATGTATTAAACCTGATGACTTCAAAGTGAAACGCGTCGAGCTACACCATTTCTCAGATGCCAGCAATCAAGGATACGGAGAGTGTTCCTACGTAAGATTCACTGATGAAACCGTTAGAATCCACTGTGCTCTGCTATTTGCAAAAGCTAGAGTGACCCCCCTGAGACTAATATCCATTCCCCGTCTGGAACTCACTGCAGCATTGCTTTCCGTGAAGATCGGTGGCATGCTAAAACAAGAGCTGAAGTACAATGACGTAGCTGAATATTTCTGGTCAGATAGTAAGGTAGTCTTAGGATATATAGCGAACAACGCCAGGAGATTTCACATATACGTCGCAAACAGAGTGCAGCAGATTCGAGATCAAACCGAAGTGAAACAATGGAACTACGTCAAAACCAGCGATAATCCAGCAGATTATGCTTCAAGAGGATCAACAGCACAGAACCTCCTGAAGAACTCGACGTGGTTTTCAGGTCCAACATTTCTGTGGACACTCGACTGGAAGTCATATATGGAAGAAAATCCGATGCAGAGAACTTTCAGTCCTGATGATCCCGAAATAAAAAAAGCAACTACACTTACGATGCAATCACAAGGACAGGACATCAAATTCGACCTGGAACAACGTCTGAGTAATTTGTATAAAATATATAAAATACATACGCTTATTAAAATCTCGAGTACATGGAGACAAATCAAGAACAAAGACAACCGTAACAGCAGCAGATTTGTATGAAGCAGAGATGGAAATCATCAGATCAATCCAACAGAAAGCATTCAAAGAAGAAATTCAGATACTGAAATGCATTAGCGAAACCCCAACAGTCGACAGAGCAATTGAGAAAGAACGCAAGACTAAAATAAAGAAAACCAGCAACATCTATCGTCTTGACCCGTTTATTGATCCAACTGGGTTGCTGAGAGTTGGTGGAAGGATAAAAGCGGCCTCGATAGATGAAAGAGTAAAGCATCCACTTCTGCTTCCAAAGAAATGACACATCAGTCTACTTATTGTTAGATATTGTCATGAAAGAACTCACCATCAAGGACGCGGCATGACAATGAACGAACTTAAGTTGTCCGGTTACTGGGTGATAGGGATGAGCTCAACCGTCGCATACTGTATACGAAGATGTGTTATATGTCGGAAGTGGCGAGGATCCGTAACTGAACAAAAGATGGGCGATCTACCTGTAGATAGGACTGAAGCAGTAGCACCTTTTACCTATTGTGCTGTCGACCTGTTCGGTCCTTTCATGATTAAACAGGGTCGCAAAGAACTCAAGAGATACGGTGCTCTCTTCACCTGTCTTTCCTGCCGTGCGATTCATATCGAAACTACGATTGATCTGACAACCGACTCGTTTCTGAACGCTTTAAGACGATTCATCTCCATACGAGGACCAATTCAGCAACTTCGTTGCGATCAAGGAAGCAGTTTTGTAGGTGCGCGGCGTGAATTACTACAAGAGGCTCCGAACATCGACCAGCTTAAGATACATGACTTCCTCACTAGGCTAGGATGCGACTGGTTTGAGTTTAAGATGAATGTACCTGCATCAAGCCATATGGGTGGAGTATGGGAACGTCAGATTAGAACTGTAAGGAGCGTTCTCATCTCTTTGTTAGAGCGGTGTGGTACACAACTAGATGATGAAGCGCTTAGAACACTACTTTGCGAAGTTACTGCAATTGTGAACAGCAGACCATTGACTACAGACAACATAAACGATCCCACGAGCCTAGAACCATTGACTCCGAATCATCTCCTGACGATGAAGTCTAAGGTAGTACTCTCACCTCCAGGAAGCTCTCAGCAAAGTGATCTGTACTCCAGAAAACGATGGAGAAGAGTGCAGTATCTGGCTAACGCTTTCTGGAATCGATGGCGTAGCGAGTATCTATTATCGCTGCAAACACGTCAATAATGGTTACATCCGAGACCCGAAATGCAAAAGGGAGATATCGTACTCTTGAAAGATGACAACCTACCACGCAACCGTTCGTCTTTGGGTCGCGTTGAAGACACATACTTGTCATCAAGCGATAACAAAATACGCAAAGTGAAACTGCGCATTGGCGACCCAACACTGGACAAACGAGGCAGACCAGTTCAAAGTGCTACTTTTCTTGATAGGCCAGTACAAAAGCTTTTAGAAAACGAGACCGGAGCATCCCCGCCTGAAGAGCCTTAAAAATCCCGATTGTGATATGTTATGTCGAAAAGACTCGGTGAACACATGAACTGAATTCGTCGCTTAGTGCCAGTCGTGTTAGTGCCGTTCCCCTTCCCGATCTGATCCGTCCTTCCGCATTAAAAAGTTGAATTGTGAATGTTTGAGGGTAACATGTTGAAAACACATAGACGTGACAACTTAAGACTGCGTTATAATGCTGAAGCTATTGTGACGTTTTGGCTTGTCATGGCCCACGGTCTGAAATTGGGTCGAGAACTGCTCTGCTCTATTAAAGCGGAAGCTCTTTAAAATCAACAAATGATATAAGTTCTATGTTAACATGGCTATCCACAAGCTACATACATATTACAAATTGCACTTCCTGTACCTTAAGGCGTAAAATTAATATTGCAAATTTTCGGGGCATTTTTTGGTAGCCCATTGCAGTATGATAATTTATAAAACGTCAGATCATCGAAATTGAGTTGAAAGTACAATTTTGTTTTACTCATGCTCTGAAGCATCTTGAGTAAATATTGTGCTGAAGTCAAAGTAAAATTGAATTGTAACGTAAAATTTTAAGTTTTAAATTTTGAGGAGCCATGTAACGGCTGATCCGTTGACGAGCAGCTGCTCACCGGAACCAAATGAACCAATCAAATTTAAGTAGGTCAAGGCAGCCATCTTGAATAAATCTATTAAACTACGCAGTTGGTAAAATTCGGAATTTTGTGAATATTTTCTTAGAATTAGAGGGCGCCAAAGTTAGAATCATATGTTATTAAATTTCTCAGTATATGTAGATCATCCAGATGTAAATTTTATTAGAATTCACTCCCAGTTGTGCCGCTAATTTGCGATGATTTCTCGGATCACATAACGTATCGCCCGTTCTGTTTGTGTTGGGGATTTTCGAGTAAATTGAACAGATTTCTGTGGAATATTAGTTTTAAAGTATTCTTGCCGAAGCCAGGATTAAGTACCGAAAATAGTTACCGAGTTTTGTATTGTTCTTTTCAGTTTTTTCACGATGTTTTGGCGTTGAACAAAGAACATTCATAGACCAGAGTCTTGCCAATAAACATCCGTTACAACTTTAGCCTTTTATTGAAACGAACCAGCAGTTACAAGGCATATATATATATATATATATATATATATATATATATATATATATATATATATATATATATATATAGTGAAATCTCGTTAAACCGACATCGCCGGAACTGAGCCAAAAATGTCGGTTAAACGATATGTCGGTTAAAAGGTACTGGCTGTTTGAAACTCGTAAGAAAGAAAAAAACTGTATCCATATCATTTTTTATTAATATGCTATACCAAAATACATGACATTACACTCTTGATATTTTCAGGATGGTTTCTATCAAAATATTTAACAACATTTATCAGTCGAACTGCAATATTTACACTTTTTTAATTGGGACGAACTCATCATACAAAATAATCGCTTCTTTATTTTCTGATCAATCAAAATCTATAGAATCATTTGAGCTATTGAACAACCCTTTTTAATGTCTGATCAAAAGTTTGTTCGTGTAGCATTGTTTTCTGTAATGTAACGATTACACGCAAACCCGAACATCTTTGAAATCCCTAGTAGATGTCATGCCTTTGAATGGCCTGAGTACTGATGAGTAGGCTTCTGTGTGTGCATAACTTCGCTGATATTAGTAGAAACAATGGCTCAAATGTATAACATCACAGTGAAATGACAATAGGTATAATATCGTACAAAAGGGATCTGTCAATCGTCATTATTTGTTCGAAAAAAGGGGCTGAAAAAATTTATTCGACAGCAAAATTTACGTCGGACAAACGATATTTGTTTAAACCGACGTTATATAATGGGGGTCAATGGGGAAAATCCTTCGGGACCGTGAAAACATGTCGGTTAAAACGATATGTCGGTTTAAGCGATGTCGGTTTAAATGGATTCGACTGATATATATATATATATATATATATATATATATATATATATATATATATATATCGGTATGTTTAGCTGGTACTGTGTTTACAGGTCACGCTCTGCCTATGCTGACCTTTGGGCAGATCAGCAGTGACGTAACTGACGTCCAACTCAAGTGGACACCCCATGTCGACGACAAAAACGTGGTCAGTCCCTCAAACTTTACCTTTCTTCTTCCTCCATTTCACCCTCCTCCTCCTCGTCCTCCTATTTCTCTCTCTCTCTCTCTCTCTCTCTCTCTCTCTCTCTCTTTCTCTAGCTGTCTCTTTTTCTCTCTCTGACTTTCTGTCTCACTAACTCCAACTATCTCTCACCCCGTCTCTCCCCATTCCCCTCTCTCCCTCTCTGTCTCCCCGCCTGCCCCCCCCCTCTCCCTCTCTCTCGCCCCCTCTGTAATGCCCGCTAGCCCAGGTCGTCTGCTGTTCACAGGTGTACACCGTGTACTACGCGGAGAACAAGGACAGTCTGGTGGTCAAGGACGACTACAACCTGACGCAGGCAGAGCGCGAGAAGGCTTCAACCAATCAGCTGACGCTGCGGCACCTCGCCTCCTGTGAAGCCTTCTTCTTCCGCGTGCAGATCACACAACCGTACCGCGGACCAATCAGCGCCAATATCGGATACGCCAAAACCGGGAAGTGTAAGTGCCACTCGAGTAATGATCAAATTGATTTCCTTACGAGATATTTTGCGAACGGGAGCGAAAGAATACTTAGCGCTACCGACAGAAGCACGGGGATGTTCTTTATTGCCCAGGTGGTCCGATTCCCCACTGATCTGACAATAATAATGGGACAGAAATAACGCGATCGTGTGTTCGGTTGGGAAAGATCACGGAAAGATTTAGATCGTAGTTGTGGTACATTTTGTCGCTGTTAATGAATTCTGATGTTGCTATAATTTCGATTTTGTATATTCTTTCGCGTTTGATTGACAGCTGATCTGGCTCCGCCCAAGCACGTTAGCGTGAGCTTTGAGAACAAAACCCTGGAGTTCGCTGACATGAGGGTGTCTTGGGAGAAGCCTTGTCCTGATTCCCTGTCCACCGTAAGTATCTGTCCCTGCTCCCTGACCACCATGATTATCTGTCCCTGCTCCCTGCCAACCCTGATTATCTGTCCCTGCTCCCTGCCCACCATGATTATCTGTCCCTGCTCCCTGCCCACCATGATTATCTAACCCTGTTCTCTGCCCACCATGATTATCTGTCCCTGCTCCCTGCCCACCATGATTATCTGCCCCAGTTCCCTGCCCACTGTGATTATCTGTCCCTTTTCTCTGCCCACCATGATTATCTGTCCCAGCTCCCTGCCCACCATGATTATTTGTCCCTGCTCCCTGCCCACCATGATTATCTTTCCCTGCTCCCTGCCCACCATGATTATTTGCCCCAGTTCCCTGCCCACTGTGATTATCTGTCCCTTTTCTCTGCCCACCATGATTATCTGTCCCTGTTCTCTGCCCACCATGATTATCTGTCAATGCTCCCTGTCCACCCTGATTATCTGTCCCTGCTCCCTGCCCACCATGATTATCTGCCCCAGTTCCCTGCCCACTGTGATTATCTGTCCCAGCTCCCTGCCCACCATGATTATCTGTCCCTGCTCCCTGCCAACCCTGATTATCTGTCCCTGCTCCCTGCCCACCATGATTATCTGCCCCAGTTCCCTGCCCAATGTGATTATCTGTCCCAGCTCCCTGCCCACCATGATTATTTGTCCCTGCTCCCTGCCCACCATGATTATCTTTCCCTGCTCCCTGCCCAACATGATTATCTGCCCCAGTTCCCTGCCCACTGTGATTATCTGTCCCTTTTCTCTGCCCACCATGATTATCTATTCCTGTTCCCTGCCGAACATGATTATCTGCCCCAGTTCCCTGCCCACCATTATTATCTGTCCCTGCTCCCTGCCCACCATGATTATCTGCCCCAGCTCCCTGCCCACCATGATTATCTGCCCCTGCTCCCTGCCCACCATGATTATCTATCCCTGCTCCCTAACCACCATGATTATCGGTCCCTGCACCCTGCCCACCATGATTATCTGTCCCTTTTCTCTGCCCACCATGATTATCTGTCCCTGCTCCCTGCCCACCATGATTATCTGTCCCTGCTCCCTAACCACCATGATTATCTGTCCCTGCTCCCTGCTTACCATGATTATCTGCCCCAGTTCCCTGTCCACCATGATTATCTGTCCCTGCTCCCTGCCCACCATGATTATCTGTCCCTGCTCCCTGCTTACCATGATTATCTGCCCCAGTTCCCCGCCAACCATGATTATCTATCCCTGTTCTCTGCCCACCATGATTATCTGTCCCTGCTCCCTGCCCACCATGATTATCTGTCCCTGCTCCCTAACCACCATGATTATCGGCCCTGCACCCTGTCAACCGTAAGTATCTGTCCCTGCTCCCTGCCCACCATGATTATCTGTCCCTGCTCCCTGCCAACCATGATTATCTGTCCCTGCTCCCTTCCCACCATGATTATCTGTCCCTGCTCCCTGCCAAATATGATTATCTGTCCCTGCTCCCTGCCCACCATGATTATCTGTCCCTGTTCTCTGCCCACCCTTATTATCTGTCCCTGCTCCCTGCCGACCATGATTATCTGTCCCTGCTCCCTGCCCATCACGATTATCTGTCCCTGCTCCCTGCCCACCATGATTATCTGTCCCAGCTCCCTGCCCACCATGATTGTCTGTGCCTGCTCCCTGCCCACTGTGATTATCTGTCCCTGCTCCCTGCCCACCATGATTATCTGTCCCTGCACCCTGCCCACCATGATTATCTGTCCCTGCTACATGCCCACCATGATTATCTACTACAGTTCCCTGCCCACTGTGATTATCTGCACCAGTTCCCTGCCCACTGTGATTATCTGTCCCAGCTCCCTGCCCACCATGATTATTTGTCCCTGCTCCCTGCCCACCATGATTATCTTTCCCTGCTCCCTGCCCAACATGATTATCTGCCCCAGTTCCCTGCCCACTGTGATTATCTGTCCCTTTTCTCTGCCCACCATGATTATCTATTCCTGTTCCCTGCCCATCATGATTATCTGTCCCTGCTCCCTAACCACCATGATTACTGGTCCCTGCACCCTGTCCACCGTAAGTATCTGTCCCTGCTCCCTGCCCACCATGATTATCTGTCCCTGCTCCCTGCCCACCATGATCATCTGCCCCAGTTCCCTGCCTGCTGTGATTATCTGCCCCAGTTCGCTGCCCACTGTGATTATCTGTCCCTGTTCTCTGCACACCATGATTGTCTGCCCCAGTTCCCTGTCCACCATGATTATCTGTCCCTGCTCCCTGCCCACCATGATTATCTGTCCCTGCTCCCTGCCCACCATGATTATCTGCCCCAGCTCTCTGCCCACCATGATTATCTGTCCCTGCTCCCTGCCCACTATGATTATCTGTCCCTGCTCCCTGATTACCATGATTATCTGCCCCAGTTCCCTGCCCACCATGATTATCTATCCCTGCTCCCTGCCCACCATGATTATCTGTCCCTGCTCCCTAACCACCATGATTATCGGTCCCTGCACCCTGTCCACCGTAAGTATCTGTCCCTGCTCCCTGCCCACCATGATTATCTGTCCCTCCTCCCTGCCAACCATGATTATATGTCCCTGTTCCCTGCCCACTATGATTATCTGTCCCTGCTCCCTGCCAACCATGATTATCTGTCCCTGCTCCCTGCCCACCATGATTATCTGTCCCTGCTCCCTGCCCATCATGATTATCTGTGCCGGTTCCCTGCCCACTATGATTATCTGTCCCTGTTCTCTGCCCACCCTGATTATCTGTCCCTGCTCCCTGCCCACCATGATTATCTGTCCCTGCTCCCTGCCCATCATGATTATCTGTCCCTGCTCCCTAACCACCATGATTATCGGTCCCTGCACCCTGTCCACCGTAAGTATCTGTCCCTGCTCCCTGCCCACCATGATTATCTGTCCCTGCTCCCTGCCCACTGTGATTATCTGTCCCTGCTCCCTGCCCACCATGATTATCTGTCCCTGCACCCTGCCCACCATGATTATCTGTCCCTGCTCCCTGCCCACCATGATTATCTGCTCCAGTTCCCCGCCCACTGTGATTATCTGCACCAGTTCCCTGCCCACTGTGATTATCTGTCCCTGTTCTCTGCCCACCATGATTATCTGTCCCTGCTCCCTGCCCACTGTGATTATCTGCCCCAGCTCCCTGCCCACTGTGATTATCTGCCCCAGTTCCCTGCCCACTGTGATTATCTGTCCCTGTTCCCTGCCCACCATGATTATCTGTGCCGGTTCCCTGCCCAACATGATTATCTGCCCCAGTTCCCTGCCCACTGTGATTATCTGTCCCTTTTCTCTGCCCACCATGATTATCTATTCCTGTTCCCTGCCCATCATGATTATCTGTCCCTGCTCCCTAACCACCATGATTACCGGTCCCTGCACCCTGTCCACCGTAAGTATCTGTCCCTGCTCCCTGCCCACCATGATTATCTGTCCCTGCTCCCTGCCCACCATGATCATCTGCCCCAGTTCCCTGCCTACTGTGATTATCTGCCCAAGTTCGCTGCCCACTGTGATTATCTGTCCCTGTTCTCTGCACACCATGATTGTCTGCCCCAGTTCCCTGTCCACCATGATTATCTGTCCCTGCTCCCTGCCCACCATGATTATCTGTCCCTGCTCCCTGCCCACCATGATTATCTGCCCCAGCTCTCTGCCCACCATGATTATCTGTCCCTGCTCCCTGCCCACCATGATTATCTGTCCCTGCTCCCTGCTTACCATGATTATCTGCCCCAGTTCCCTGCCCACCATGATTATCTATCCCTGCTCCCTGCCCACCATGATTATCTGTCCCTGCTCCCTAACCACCATGATTATCGGTCCCTGCACCCTGTCCACCGTAAGTATCTGTCCCTGCTCCCTGCCCACCATGATTATCTGTCCCTGCTCCCTGCCAACCATGATTATATGTCCCTGTTCCCTGCCCACTATGATTATCTGTCCCTGCTCCCTGCCAACCATGATTATCTGTCCCTGCTCCCTGCCCACCATGATTATCTGTCCCTGCTCCCTGCCCATCATGATTATCTGTGCCGGTTCCCTGCCCACTATGATTATCTGTCCCTGTTCTCTGCCCACCCTGATTATCTGTCCCTGCTCCCTGCCCACCATGATTATCTGTCTCTGCTCCCTGCCCATCATGATTATCTGTCCCTGCTCCCTAACCACCATGATTATCGGTCCCTGCACCCTGTCCACCGTAAGTATCTGTCCCTGCTCCCTGCCCACCATGATTATCTGTCCCTGCTCCCTGCCCACTGTGATTATCTGTCCCTGCTCCCTGCCCACCATGATTATCTGTCCCTGCACCCTGCCCACCATGATTATCTGTCCCTGCTCCCTGCCCACAATGATTATCTGCTCCAGTTCCCCGCCCACTGTGATTATCTGCACCAGTTCCCTGCCCACTGTGATTATCTGTCCCTGTTCTCTTCCCACCATGATTATCTGTCCCTGCTCCCTGCCCACTGTGATTATCTGCCCCAGCTCCCTGCCCACTGTGATTATCTGCCCCAGTTCCCTGCCCACTGTGATTATCTGTCCCTGTTCCCTGCCCACCATGATTATCTGTGCCGGTTCCCTGCCAAACATGATTATCTGTGCCGGCTCCCTGCCCACCATGATTATCTGTGCCGGTTCCCTGCCCACCATGATTATCTATCCCTGCTCCCTGCCCACCATGATTATTTGCCCCAGTTCCCTGCCCACTGTGATTATCTGTCCCTGTTCTCTGCCCACTATGATTATCTATCCCTGTTCTCTGCCCACCATGATTATCTGTCCCTGCTCCCTGCCCACCATGATTATCTTCCCCAGTTCCCTGCCCACCATGATTATCTGTCCCTGTTCCCTGCTCACCATGATCATCTGTGCCGGTTCCCGGCCCACCATGATTATCTGTCCCTGCACCCTGCCCACCATGATTATCTATCCCTGTTTGGTGCCCACCATGATTAAACAGGCCTTCAAACGTTCCTAGTTTTTCCTAGGATTCCCAGCTTTTTTTTTTTTTTTAAATTCCTAGTTTTTCCTACTTTTTTCTAGTTTCTTACACCCAAAGAGGAGTTATCAGAATCTGTCTTTTCGGTGTATTTTTTCCGGTTTCAGTGAAGTTTTCTCGATGGTGTCTCATTCGGCGTTTGTTCTGAACACAATTTTTCTTGAGGCTGAAGATCAATGCTGTATGAGATTCCATTGAGAAGTATCGGAAAACATGTCCTGTTGGGTTAACTTGCTGTGTGAAAAACAACGGGCTTGAATTTCTAAACATAAATAAAACTTTCTCTCTTACATTACATGTAAGCTGGTAGTTAAAAATGATAATTGTGAAAATTGAAAAAAAAATGAGGAAAAACCCTCAAATTTGTTCCTAGTTTTTCGTAGTTTTTCCAAAATAGGTTTCTAGTTTTGCCTAATTATGTCTCCCCGACCAAGGGGAGACATAGTGTTTGTACGTTCTGTGTGTGTGAGTGTGTGTGTGTGTGTGTGTGTGTGTGTGTGTGTGTGTGTGTGTGTGTGTGTGTGTGTGTCAGTCTGTTGTGAACAAAGTGTTGTGTGCGAGATATCTCGAGAACGAAACGTCGGATCAACTTCAAACTTGATCGAATTATTCCTTGGTAAGGTCGGACGGTTCTATCAACTTTTGACGCATGTCACGTTATTAGGGCAAGCGTATGACGTCATTACGTAAAAATCTTGTGTGCAAAATTTCTCAGCCGCCGAACATCGGAGAAAGTTGAAACTTGGTGGGATTGTTGCTTGGTTGGTCCGAAAGACGCTGTAGATTTTTTTCGCCAGTAGAAGGAACGAATGCGGCGTATGACGTCATCACGTAAAATATGTATATATTATAAACAAGGTCTTGTGTGCAAAATATTTCGATAACGGAACGTTCTATCGACTTCAAATTTTATACCAGTATTCCTTGGGTCAGTCGGCGGGTTCTATCAATTTTTGGCGCATGTCAGGTGATTAAGGCAGGCGTATGACGTCATTACGTAAAAATCTTGTGTGCGAAATTTCTCAGCCGCTGAAAATCGGAGAAAGTTGAAACTTGGTGGGATTGTTGCTTGGTTGGTCCGAAAGACGCTGTAGATTTTTTACGCGAGTAGAAGGGACGAATGCGGCGTATGACGTCATCACGTAAAATATGTATATATTATAAACAAGGTCTTGTGTGCAAAATATCTCGATAACGGAAAGTCCTAACGACTTCAAATTTTATATATAGATTCTTTGGGTTAGTCGGACGGTTCTGTCAACTTTTTACGCATGTCACGTGATTAGGGCAGGTGTATGACGTCATTACGTAAAAATCTTATGTGCCAAATTTCTCAGCTGCTGAACTATGGAGAGAGTTGAAACTTGGTGGGATTGTTGCTTGGTAGGTCCGAAAGACTCTATAGAATTTTATCGCGAGTAGAACGAACGAGTGCGGCGTATGACGTCATCACGTAGAGTATGTATATATTATAAACAAGGTCTTGTGTGCAAAATATCTCGATAACGGAAAGTCCTATCGACTTGAAATTTTATATGAATATTCCTTGGGTCAGCCGGACTGTTCTATCAATTTTTGGCGTGTCACGTGATTAGGGCCGGTGTATGATGTCATTGCGTAAAAATCTTGTGTGCGAAATTTCTCAGCTGCTGGACGCCGGAGAAAGCTGAAACTTAGTGGGATTATTGCTTGGTAGGTCCGAAAGAAACTCTAAATATTTTTCGCAAGTAGCACGAACGAAAGCGGCGTATGACGTCATCGCGTAAAATATGTATATTTTGAACCAGATCTTTTATGCGTTATATCTCGATAACGGAAAGTCATATCGACTTAAAATTTTATATGGATATTCCTTGGTTCAGTCAGACGACTGTTTCAACTTTTGACGGGTAACAAGTTATCTGTTCTTAAAAAAAATATCTCGACATCGGAAAGTCGGATCGACTTTAAATTTGTAGTTATTCCTCAGATAAGTCACACGGTTTTGTTAAACATTATTAAACTCGTATAGAAAATCAAGAAAGGTGCATAACGTCAACACCCCCCCCCCCCCACCCCAGCCTCCACATTTTTGGCTGCTTTGTTATTTATGCATGGGTGTTAACTGCGCTGGGGATTTCGGAAGATTTTCCGGAAGGTTCTCTAGTGTTCCTGCATTCTTTAGAAAGCTTCAAAACAGTAACAGCATTATTGTCGGTCCATTGCTATTTGTTATTGCCTGAAATTGAGCTTTTTGTGCATTTCTCATCTATGGCTGTTACGTAACATGCCACTCAGTCAGGGGTCAGTGTCAGTTGCGGTGCATGATGGAGTCGTTATCTACGAGGTCATGGAATGCTATTGTCGTATTATAGCTCTAAGCAGCTCTAGCTATTGATTTTTTTTCGCCGCATACTTGATTAGGTTGCTAAGATGTGCTATATATAGGAGCCATGTTGTATCGATTAGCATTGTTTGCTGAAGCATTTTTCGCTATTAAATTGGGTCGTCCGATATCTTGTGTTATGAGGAGCAGCTCACCATTTTGCCAACGAAATGCCTCCCCCTTCTCCCACCGAGGTGCGTCATCTGATGCGCAGTTATGAAGAATGCCTTCCTAGTGCTATTTGGCCGATGGGAATGTGCGAAGACAAGGTAGTCTGTCATGGCTATAACTACACTTAGGGTACAGACCGTTACCGTTGCCTTGGGTAAAAGGGTTAGAGTTGTGTTTATAGTCGGACCTACAGTAAATAGCTGGGAGGGGCGTGTGGAGGTTGATGGTTACCAAAAAAAAATCCCGACCGCCTTCAAGACCTGGATAAAAAGATGTAAAGTAAGAACCGTTTGTCGTGACCCCTTCCACTTTCAGGTAAAAAGACGTACGGTAAAACCTGCCTGTCTTGACCACCTTCCAGACCCGGATAAAAATGTAACGTACAGTAAAACTGCTATAGTAACCAACTTCAGATCTGGATAAGAGGGGCCTACAGTAAAACCCGTTTTAGCGACTACCTTCCAGACTCCGATGAAAAAAGATGCTCATTTATATCTGTTTCAGTGACCACCATCTGTTTGGTTTATTTTGAGTTTTTTACAATGAATGAAGGTTATGTTTGCAGAAATGAATATTTTTTTTCAGTTTGGGGGGGGGGGGGGTCATGGGTTTAGTCGGGGAGACATTTGTTTTTGTTCACAAAAACAAGAAACTAAGTAGGTATCGATTGAAAGTGTATAATATAAGCCTGCACTCTTATGTTTTGTGTGCACTGGCCGCTCTAGTTTTTTTCGCGCACCGTTTGAAGTCCTTTGGTTATCTATCCCGGTTCCCTTACCCACTGTGACTATCTGTCCCGGTTCCCTGATCTCTTTCAGTATCTGTCCCGGTTTCCTAACCACCGGAAGTACCTGTGCCGGTTTCTAACCACCGGAAGTATCTGTCCCGGCTCCTGCCCACCGTGTGTTACTGTTCAGATTCCCGGTCCACCGTATCTGTCCCTGTTCCACACCTAGCGTGGGCATCAGTCCTGAGGCCTTTAAATTATCCCCGCCCTTAATCCCCCCCCCACCTCCCCCCTCCTGCGTTCGTCATCATGGATGGCCTCCTTTCACTGTGCCGTGGTACAATGTTCTATATTCACCCCTATCCTGGGCGCTATGTCTCTGTTGTGTACATGGGTGACCCCGTTCTGTGTGTGGCGGGCGTGCAGCACCTCACCCTGGCTCCACGCCCACCCCCACCCCCCTCCCTCCCGGTGCGTGTGTACTCCATCTGTGACCCCGTTATGTGTTGACAGATGAGTGTGGCGGGCGGGCAGCACCTCACCCTGGCTCCACCCCCCACCACCCCCCCCCCCCCACCCTCCCCCCCCCCCAGTGCGTACGTACTCCATCTGTGACCCCGTTATGTGCTGACAGGTGTGGCAGGTGAACGTGCTGGAGGTGGGCGGTGTGCAGGAGGCAGCCGACAGCCTGGAAGGCGTGCAGCACCTAGACTTGGCGCACGCCACGCGCGGCGCCACCTACACCGTGTGGGTGGGCGCAGACACCGAGGGGGCGACACAGTCGCCGAAGGTCACAGACGTCGCAGGTGCGTTTTAGAACGAGAGGTGGCGACAGGTGTGGGTAGGAGGGTGACATGCCAAGGATATCCAAGATGGAACTTATAAAGAGTGCTTGTTTGTCCTATAAAAGCGGTTTCATCCGTGCCCCGTATCTATAATTGAAATTCATTTCCTAAAGGCAGCTTTGGAGATCCCAGATGCTTCGTATCCAAAATATCAAAAATAGATTACAGTGAATATTGTGGGACCCAGCAAAGGTGCGAGTAGTTCAACCTCGACTCGCTAAAGCGTTACATCATAAAAGTGGAGTGAAGGGGGAGTTCCTGAGCTCATTCAAGTGGAGTGTGGGGGAAGTTCCTGAGCTCATTCAAGTGGAGTGTGGGTTAGGTTCCTGGGCTCATTCAAGTGGAGTGTGGGGGAAGTTCCTGGGCTCATTCAAGTGGAGTGTGGGGGAAGTTCCTGGGCTCATTCAAGTGGAGTGTGGGGGAAGTTCCTGGGCTCATTCAAGTGGAGTGTGGGGGAAGTTCCTGGGGTCATTCAAGGAGAATGTGGGGGAAGTTCCTGTGCTCATTCAAGTGGAGTGTGGGGGAAGTTCCTGGGCTCATTCAAGTAGAATGTGGGGGAAGTTCCTGGGCTCATTTAAGTAAGGGTCAATTTCACTGGATGGAGGAGGAGGATGAAGTGCAACTGTTTGCGTTTCAGCTCCGTACGGGTCTCCGCGAGAGTTCAAGGTCGTGGCAAGTGTGGAGAAGGGAGAGGTCCGCGCCTACCTGAGCTGGCAGCCGCCCAGTGAACCACTGCCAGACAGGGAGCATGTAAGTGCCCGTGCAGACAGGGAGCATGTAAGTGTTCGTGCAGACAGGGAGCATGTAAGTGCCCGTGCAGACAGGGAGCATGGAAGTGTCCGTGCAGACAGGGAGCATGTAAGTGTCCGTGCAGACAGGGAGCATGTAAGTGTCCGTGCAGACAGGGAGCATGTAAGTGTCCGTGCAGACAGGGAGCATGGAAGTGTCCGTGCAGACACGGAGCATGTAAGTGTCCGGTGTCCATGCAGACAGGGAGCATGTAATTGTCCGGTGTCCGTGCAGACAGGGAGCATGTAAGTGTCCGGTGTCCGTGTAGACAGGGAGCATGTAAGTGTCCGGTGTCCGCGGCAGACAGGGAGCATGTAAGTGTCCGGTGTCCGTGTAGACAGGGAGCATGTAAGTGTCCGGTGTCCTCGGCAGACAGGAATCATGTAAGTGTCCGCTATCGATGAAAGACAGAGCATTAAGTGTCCACTGTTCGTGCAGACACGGAGCATTTTGATAAAACGTTTTTTTTTTTGTTTTTTTTTTGTATTTATTTTGGACTAAGTTAGACAAAAACATTAAACTCGAACAATTTAAAGTGCTTTGTAGTGTTTTGCAGGTCTGTGGGATCTCCCACATGTTTTGTGGGGTTTTGCAGGTTGATAGCATTTATCATGTCACGTGTTTTGTGGTGTTTTCAGGTCTGTGGTATCAACCACGTGTGACGTGTTTTGTGGGGTTTTGCGGGTCTATAGCATTTATCATGTCATGTGTTCTGTGGTGTTTGCCAGGTCTATGCTATCTACCATTCCGAGGACTTCCTGGATTCTCCCGTCGTCGAGAACAAGTTCGTCTTACTGGAGAAGAAGACCGGAAGTCACTTCCTGACCCCCGTCCTTGACCCTCGCGTCGATCATGGCTTCAAAGTGAGGCTGGAAAACGTCACAGGAAATGGCTACCCGGGCGAGTTCTCACCAGTGGAAAAGATTGTCACTATAGGTTGGTTTCTGTTTACACATGTAAACCATGTCGTTATACGCGTTATTTTGGGTAGCAGGTTGGAGGGGGGGAGGGAGGATGGGGAAGGCTTGACACGATAGGATCATGTTTGTGTTTAGTGAAGTCAAAGAACTTAATGACTGGAGATGTAGATTGTGGCGTCAGCTAACAGTATTGTGGGAAAAGAGTGTATGGGAGAGAGGTGGGCGGGGGGGGGGGGAGTGGGGGATACGATTGAGTGACTTTTCGCTGGATGGTATTGTAGAAATGGGAGAGGGCGGGAGGTGGGGGGGGGGGGTACGGTTGAGTGACTTCTGGCTAGGTTGTTTTGTAGGAATACCATGCCATGCTTACCACATTAGTTAGGCTCATTGTAGCATTGCTTACCACATTAGTTACGGCTGATTCCGACCATGCTTACCACATAAGTTACGACTCATTCCAGCCATGCTTATCACATTAGTTAGGGCTCATTATAGCCATGCTTACCACATTAGTTACTCCTCATTCCGGCCATGCTTACCACATTAGTTACTCCTCATTCCGGCCATGCTTACCACATTAGTTACTCCTCATTCCGGCCATGCTTACCACATTAGTTACGGCTGATTCCGACCATGCTTACCACATTAGTTACGGCTGATTCCGACCATGCTTACCACATAAGTTACGACTCATTCCAGCCATGCTTATCACATAAGTTAGGGCTCATTATAGCCATGCTTACCACATTAGTTACTCCTCATTCCGGCCATGCTTACCACATTAGTTTCTCCTCATTCCGGCCATGCTTACCACATTAGTGACGGCTGATTCCGACCATGCTTACCACATTAACTACGGCTCATTCCAGCCCTGCTTACCATATTAGTTACGACTCATTCCAGCTATTAAAAAAATGGCTTCATTTTTTTTTTATTGATATCTTGTTGAGAACAATTATAGGAGATGCGAAGCGTGCCATTGCATTGACGTATTGATCATTAATTAGTTAGCTGATTTGTATATTGGAATCCGTTGATTTCTGCAGACAAGTCGGCGGCCCCTCCCCCGAGCAAACACAAGGGCGGAACAAAAGACATCTCCATGTCGTCAGCCACCCTGGCAGGTATCATCGTGCCCTGTGTACTCGTGATACTCATCCTGGCCACAGTACTCACCGTCTACGTCATACGTCACCGGCGCCTGCAGAGCAGCTTCCTGTCGTTCGCCAACAGCCACTACGACACGCGCTCGGGACGCACAACATTCGGCGGGGAAGGCTTGGGTGAGTCTGCTTCTTTTGTTTCTTAGGGGTGTGAGGATAAGGGCACTTTCAGGGCTATAGCAGTGTCGAGTCGGGTTCATATCCAAGAGAGTTGTCACGACAGTTGTATAATATTTTAATATTTTACAAACACGTCAGTCACACAAAAAGATGCTTATGAACAGTTGTGTATATGATAGTCACATACGCCAGTCACACAAACGATGCTCATGAACAGTAACTTGCGTGACAGTCACATACGTCAGTCACAAAAGCGATTTTCATGAACAGTAACTTGGGTGACAGTCACAGTCAGCCCCAAGTTTTTTGACACAGCATTAAATTATCAGTCTGTTGTTAGAATACTTTGACCTCACTAATTAGCATATAATTAGCATGCTCATTTGCATGTTTCAGGCGACGATGACGGCGATCCCGTGATTCGAGGATTCTCAGACGATGAACCATTGGTTGTTGCTTAGGCACGTGATCAGTCTCATGCATAAATTGGTATAAAACATAGTGTCATTCTGTTCGCCAGTGTTACATGTACTTGTAAGCTGGATTTGCAAAACAAACAAAAGAAAAGGGGATCAAAGCGATCAAATTTTCATTTTTGTCCAAGTAAAAAAAAAACTCTAAATGATGGAATGTACTAAAGTTGTATACTCATTATTATTTTTGTTTGCTGCGTAATGAATATAAGATTTTCTTCTTCTTTTTTTATTTACATTTTCTTTAGTTTTGTGGTACTTTGTACTTTAAATAATTACCTTTTGAAAAAAGGGGCAAGCCTGTCTTTCGTTCTCGTTGTTCATGGCTAAGTGATCTGAATGCCCATGCATTTCTCGACAGTAATCTCGTCGTTTTTCGTCCGTTCTCGGCAACTTTAGAAACGTCATTTAGGTTTATGCTGAGGATACAGCAACTGTATTTTGAAATCTGTGATAAAACCAAATTGATATAATAACGCAAGAGTGTAATAACGCGAGTGTAATTACGCGATTGTAATAACGCGAGTATAATAACGCGAGAGTGCAATAAACACGAGAGTGTAATAACGCGAGTGTGTAGTAAACACTGTAATTCTTCTGTGGCTTGTTCTTACGAATATACAGTCAATGGACATAATTGTTCGTCATTTTACAAAATGGCGGCGCATTGGTATTGTTTTCATTCTGAATTCAATATCCTCTAGTAATGCAATAGAAAATTGTCTTAAGTTAATATTTGGTCAAATTGCCCTTCATTTTTATTACTTCCGAAATACGAGCGGGAATAGTGTCGTATAAACTTTGAATTGGGGTTTGTGGTGTGTTTTCCCAGATGTGTCTGATTTCAGCCATTAGCTCTGTCTGGTTGTGTATTCGATTTACGGCTTCTAGTAGCTTTCTTTTGATATGTAACGACATATTTTCTTTTATATTTAAATCTGGGGGTTGTACTGGCCACTCTGTCATATTAATATTGTTTTGCATTACAAAATTTTGTTCAATTCGAGCCCTGTGCACCGGTCATGCATTGTCATCCATAAAAACATAATTGTTTTTAGGGAAATGCTGTGCATTAACAGGCCAAAGGTTTTCGTCTGGTATATCTTTGTATTTCTGACCATTTATTGTACCTTCAACTTTGGCAATTGTTCCTACTCCTTGATAGGTAACACATCCCCAGACCATTAAACTAATTGTGTGACGAGGTGTAGGGCACCGTTGGGGGTTGTACTTTTCGTCAAGTTTTTTTTTTTTCAAAAACAAACGCGGTTATCACTTCCCAAAACTGTTTGCCTTCATTGCTAAAAAATCCAATTTTTCCATTGTCCCGCAACTGACCAATGTTTTCTTTCTTTGCACCATTTAATTCTTTTTTTCTGTGACTTACATTGTCTTTTTGCTGGACCTTCGTTGATACCCTAAACTACTAATATTTCTTCGGATAGTTCTCGTACAAAATTTGTGATTTTTGTTCATTAAATACACCAGTCATGTCCACCAAAGTTTGTCTTCTATTTGCTTTAATGATCCGGGAAAATTGGTCTTTATCCCTTTCAGTAAATAATTTTTTCCTTCCCCTACTAGTACGATTTTCAAGACCTTTTTCTTTTTCAAATTTTTTCAAAATACTACAAATTGTAGTCCGAGGTATGTTAAAAATTCTTTCCAATTCTGACGTATTTCTGTTGTGTTTATAACTTTCTACAATTTTTCTTTCAGTTCACTTCAATATTCCTTCCTACCAGAAGCCATCTTTATATGCTAAAATTTTGCATGTAAAATCAAAACAACTTGTCACAATAATTATAAGAACGTAATCTGCATTGATTTTGCTATGGATACAGTCACTCATGACGTAACAATTACGTTGTCAAGATTCAAATACAACGCCCTAATATAGAACACAGGCGGTGTCCAACGCGAACTCGTAAAAGGTGACGAACAATTATGTCTTTTGACTGAAGGTTCCAGAAATCAAGAATTTTATGTGATTATTAATATCGAGAACTTATTAAAACAAGTTAAAAGATAAACAACCACAAATTAATTATGTGTTTCTGTGAAGAGATGTTTGAAGATCGGCTTCCTATAATTGTTAATCCTATAATTAATTGTTTAAATAATGACGCAGGTGATAAGTAAGTCCGGTAATGATTCGGTTACGAGAAAGTTTGTTTGAGGAATAGTACAACACCGCTGCAGTGCTGGTAGTCTTCACGAGGGCCACTGCACCGTCGTTGTCAGAGTTGCTTCCGCCCAAAAAAAGAAGGCATTTAATCGTGATCAAGAGTGTTTCTAATTTTTAAAAACTATTGCTTGGTGTAACAAAATATCCGTTATCCCCGACCCTCCCGACTACCCCCCCCCCCTCTCTCTCTCTCTCTCTCTCTCTCTCTCCCACTCCTCTCTTTCTCTCTCTCTCTTTCTCCCTCTCACTCTCTTTTCACTCTCTTTCTCTCTCACTCTCTTCTCTCTTTCTCCCTCTCACTCTCTTTTCACTCTCTTTCTCTCTCACTCTCTTCTCTTGTCTCTCTTTCTCTCACTCTCTTTCTCCCTCTCACTCTCTTTTCACTCTCTTTCTCTCACTCTCTTCTTGTCTCTCTCTCTCTCTCTCTTTCTCTCTTTCTCTGTCTCTCTCTCACTCCATTTCTCCCTCTCACTCTCTTCACTCTCTCTCACTCTCTTCTCTTGTCTCTCTCTCTCTCTCTTTTTCTCTCTCTGTCACACACACACACCTGTCGACTTCTGGAATGGCTATATAACTTTACCGACGGAAGGAGGATGGGGCGGGTATTCTGGGGACGCCGGCTTCACATGACGTCATGTCACGTGATGTCACACACATATACTCAATGCCATATATTCAAGAGATATATATGGCCTCATTCTGATGTATATATAATACCGCAAGTATGGGGCGCTCTCAGTGTTATTTCCGACTGTTTAAGTTCGAACACATTCCATCGAATAGGTCACTTGTGCAGTTACGAGGGAAACTGAATCTGAAGGGTGTACTTTTCTCGGATTCAGTAATCTGAAGGGTGTATTTTTCTCGGATTCAGTAATCTGAAGGGTGTATTTTTCTGGGATTCAGTAATCTGAAGGGTGTATTTTTCTGGGATTCAGTAATCTGAAGGGTGTATTTTTCTCGGATTCAGTAATCTGAAAGGTGTACTTTTCTCGGATTCAGTAATCTGAAGGGTGTACTTATCTCGGATTCAGTAATCTGAAGGGTGTATTTTTCTCGGATTCAGTAATCTGAAGGGTGTATTTTTCTCGGATTCAGTAATGTGAAGGGTGTACTTTTCTCGGATTCACTCAATTTTCTGGTAGCTAATACTCACATTCTGTCCGTCTCGTAATTGTGTGCACTGTACGACATTGTGTCTGTCTGTTATTCTGTCGCATGTGCCTTATGTAAGAGTTGCCATAGGAACCATTATCTGTCAGAAAACCACGTGACAATGGGACTGTGCCACAGGCTGTCGCCGGAACCACGTGAAAATGTAGCACTTGCTGTGGTACTTGTAACCCCAGTCTAACTTGATGAGAAGCTTTCACGAAATGTAGCAACTGGTATGTTATGTCAATTTTGTTGTGTGTTTTTGTCAGTTTTTGGCTGTTAAAGCAGATTCTTACAGGCTGGACGAGATGTTCCTGTGCCAGCTTGTCAGTAAAGAGGTCCCATGGTGAAGTCCCAAGGACTGTCAGACTTACAGCGTGCTCTCCCGTCTAGGGCCTTACCGCAGAGGGGTGCTTGGGTACACGTGCAGGGATGCTGAATTACACGTGCTTGGCTACCGGATAACACGTGCATGATGCCAGATAACACGTGCATGGTGCCAGATGACGCGTTTTTGGCTGCCAGATAACACGTGCGTGGCCGCCATTTAACACGTGTTTGACTGCCAGATAACACAGGCATGATGCCAGATAACACGTGTATGGCCGCCAGTTAACACGTGTTTGACTGCCAGACAACACATGCATGGCGCCAGTGACGCGTTTTTTGCTGCCAGATAACACGTGCATGGCCGCCAGTTAACACGTGTTTGACTGCCAGACAACACATGCATGGCGCCAGTGACGCGTTTTTTGCTGCCAGATAACATGTGCATGGCCGCCAGTTAACACGTGTTTGACTGCCAGACAATACGTGCATGATGCCAGTGACGCGTTTTTGGCTGCCAGATAACACGTGCATGGCCGCCAGTTAACACGTGTTTGACTGCCAGATAATACGTGTAGGGATACCAGATCACACTAGTTGGCTGAAGTTAAACGTGTACGGCTAATACTTCTAGTATTGTGGTTATCCGTGTTTGGCTGTCGGATAACACATGCCGGCTGGCTCGTCACACGTATATGGTTATTGGGCTGCACGTGTATGGTTGTTGGGCTGCGCGTGTATGGTTGTTGGGCTGCACGTGTATGCTTGTTGGGCTGCGCGTGTATGCTTGTTCGGCTGCACGTGTATGTTTGTTGGGCTGCACGTGTATTCTTGTTGGGCTGCACGTGTGTGGTTGTTGATTTTCATTACGATTTTTTTCTTTAGTGTTTACGGATTTGTTTATAACATTTGCTTAAATCATTGTTAAATCATAGATATTATAAACTTCGATTTATGTGCAAAATTTTCTGATCAGAGTAAAAGAGGCGTATTTATGTTTGTTTTTTGTTCTGTTTTTCTTTTACCAACCACCAAGAGGCTAAACGCGGCACAATATTCTTTTGGCACAGGTTTGGTAATGTGTACCAAACAGTTTGGTTGTTTTTTTTTTTATTTGTGTATAATAATTTGAAGTGTTTTATGGAATCTTTATCCAGAGCCGTGTATTCTACAGAACTGGCAGAAGTCTTGAAGCTGATACTTCAGTTATGGGAGGGGGGATTTTAAGTTCTGGGAGAGGGCTTCAGATGTGGAGGGAGTGGTAACTGCATTTTTGGATATATTTAACTCTAGGTGTGGGGGTGGGAGTGAGATTGTGTAAGAAATAACGCTCTGGAGTGGTATTCTGCTCTGTCCTTATTTTTAAAGATGTCCTTATTTTTAAAAATAAGGATAAAAAAGCTATTCTGCTCTATCCTCAAACTTAACAAAGTCTTTTAAAAATAAGGATAAAAGTTAAGGATGAACCATTCTAATCTCAAGAATAAGGACGTCCTTAAATATAAGGACAGAGCAGAATACCACTCCAGGCCTACATCAGTTGTGGCTAACAGGCGTAGCGCTTCCTGTTTGTTGGAGCGGGGGTGGGGGAAGACAAATGATTTGGCATCTGTTGTAACAACATATAACGGGAGAGGAGGGGTTATAAGAGCATGGAAAGAGGGTATGGCAATAGCAGATCCACGGGAGGCGGTTCAGGAGCAACCCCCCTCCCCACTCCCCCCCCCCCAAACCTCCCTAGCCCACAATTCCAAGGCCCCTCCCCCCACCTACCACATAAATAAAACGCTGGAAAATTGAAATGTTGAACTTTGTGCTTTCATAAAAAAAGCTGACTGGTAAACTTGCTACTTCGGGTGATTTATTGACGAACCTCACCCCACCCCCACCTCCCCCCTCCCTCTCTTTTCTAAGACCTTTATCCGCCCCTGGGTGGTATAAATGTAGTTTTGCATACTGCTTTATAGTCCTGAGGCTGTTCCAGGCCATCACTTGTATAGGCATTGCAATCGATAGTGGTTTTTGCCTGCATTTATTCAAGTGAGTTTTTTTTAATTGTTTTTTTTTTTTAAATAAATAAAAAGGGTATGGGGTCCACTTGATATTGTGATATGTGCCTGCTAAGTTTTTGTGTCGGTGATCGTGAGTGGCGAGGTGCAGGGTTTCACATCTTTTTGTTGATTCGGGAGTATAATTCGTGATTCGCCATTTGTTGTACAAAGCTTGTACATATTAAGTAAAATCATCCGTGTTTTATTGCCAAATCTAAATGTCATTATTTAGCCAAACTCTTTTTCTGGAAAAGGACAAGTTTCACAGCTAATACGGAGAATGAATTTCTAATTTTGAGTAAAATGTGTACATAAAAAGTGTTTTCACTTCTAATTTGCTTGAATTTGAACATTTCTGTTGTTTCAGTTGTCAAAAGCTTGTTAGAAATATTGGAACAGGGGTATCCTTGTTGTTAATTTCTTGCCGTTGTTGTAGGCGAATAATTGTGTCGTCTCTTGCACAATAAAACTCTGGTGAAAGCAGTCTACAGTTGTTATTATAGCTTATATTTGACTGGTGCCCTGGATTGGGCGAAGGCATTTTTTTCTCTGGCTGAAAAAGTCAATGTGTTCCTTTGTTTTCAGTTTATGCAGGGAACTAAAGAAATGCGCAAAAAGTCACAAAACTAAATCCAACTTACGCATTTGAAAATGCGCCTTTACACATGTCTTAGTAAAGACTAAAACTAATAAAGGACACCCAATCCAAAATGTATACACTAAATACTACATCTACATTCAGTTTACGTTTCAGTGTTTACCAACTACGATGGCATGTGTGCCTCCTTGCTTCGGCCAAAACCATTTTCAACTGGAATGCCAGAAGCACCATGACATCAGTAGTTTTGTCCGACTGAAATATTTGATGTGCCTTCAGACTGAGCTCACAACAAAAATTAAGTGGAATATTTAGGAAACTTTAACATCAATTTCCAAACTAAATGCATCTTATGCTCTTCTCCACAGGTTTGCACTTAAAGAAACTGTAATGGTCAGGACACCTCAGATGCGCATGAAAACACCCATAAGTGTTGTAAGCTTCTATGTCCAGTTTACATTGTGGTAAGAAACCGCCATAGGCATTGCGGGGTGCTAATGTCGTTTCTTTTTAGAATAACGGATATTTAGCTGTCCTGTTAAGTTAAGAATGACGATGAAATAGGATTTGGATTAAGAGGAGCGAAATTTCTTTGTCAAACACACTGGCTAACTGGCAGTCTTTCCGTGTAATAGTCTGGTGTCCCTAATATAGAGGTTTAGACACCAAAGTAGTGTTGGGAGAGGGAGGGTGCTCAACATCATGAAATAAAGCATGACTTTGGTATTCATTGACCTTATTTCAAACTCATCCAACTAGTAGGATTTCTATTAAATTAAATATCAACTAGAACCGTATCTCGCTAGCGACATGTTAAACACTTGACAAAAATTAAAACGCAAAAATGCTTCCTTCAATGGGTTATTTCTCGAATAATATAAAGTATTTTACAACATGCATACAATGTGTTATACAACTATGGTACAGAGCTTATGGCACAGCATGTATGCGGCTTATAATATTCTAAAAAATCAGACCACTGCCAAGAAAAAAACTCCATAGGTTGATAACTTAATACCAGCTAACTATATTAACAAACAACACTGCTTGAATACGCCTTATAAGCCGAGTAGTGTTTGCTTTTTGTTGACTTCAGGTTTGATTGACTGATCAGGCATACACTGTGTTATCTGTTCACGCAGTGAGAGCTCGCACAAAGCTTAGCAACTGTGTGATGTTCTGTGCTGTGCATTAAATGCTTCACATTTACTTGGCATTGTAACAAAGAAAACAAAATCGAAGAAGAGAGCCCATAGTGTCACAGAAGAAGAAGACACGAAAAATCGGAAAAGTGTCAAGAAGGAAAAAAGAACGAACGGCTGTTCGCACAAATTCATATAACTCTTGCAAGCCAAAGGCTTGTCAAGTGTTAGAAATTTTCAAACATTTTCACAGTCGCTGACTTTGATTATGTTTTTTCTTTTAAATCCATAAATCTTATATTTCCTTTGTCTATTTTGCTACTAATATTTCTTTATTTAGAAACTGACTTTGGTTGAAAGCAAACCGACCGCAGACTTACTCCGTGTTTAGAGAAGTGGAGCGGCTTACCTATTAAGGATTGCCAATTTCAATACCAATGAGCTGATGTTGCTTTCTTAACCTACATCGCACTCAGGATATACAGCTTTGTTTTGTTCAGCACAGTTTTTCAGAGGACAAGTTATAGATCAAGCGAATATGTATCTATTGTGCAAAACGAGGGCGCCGATTAATGTGTCCCTTATTGCCCACTGTCTTGAATCGCGAGATGCCCCCAGTATTGAAGTTTGATTTAGCACAGAATCCAATGACACTTTAAAACTGACTGGAAGGGGGTCACTAATTCTCGGGTGCCCACAATACCTGAGTGTCTACCACCAGGTTTTTACTGCGGTTTAACTACTGTTGTCGCTGATATAACAAACAAATCGCGAGTTAATACTTACCCAAATGCACTTCACAATTCAGTTCTCCCAAGAAAATATCGTTGACATGATGTAATATTCGTGATTCGGTGCCTACCCCGGGGCACTTCCCAGTTCTCCCAAGAAAACTTCAAACATTGTAACAACCGTTTATTCATGAGGCCAAAATTGTATAACCATGCACTGCAATAATCGTATGTTCATATTAATATATTTTAGCATTATAGAAACCAAAAGTGGTACTTAACTTGTTTCTTTAACTCAGGGAGTGGTCATAGAGGTGTAAATAATTTAGCATTTTAATCAATTGATTAATAGTTGCAACCAATGAAGGTTTGATAACTATGCCTAATATCATACTATTGAAAACTTAAAGCTAAGGCTAAAAATCTGTGTTATTCCTTGCATGAACGGCGAAAATGGAAAACAATTTGTCGGGGTCCAGTCATGTTCAAATTAAAACAAAGAAATGCCCAAGTTCTATTCGTTTGTTTTATCATTTTGGGAGCACTTTTTGCTTTGTATGCCTTAGCCCAGCGTTATAGATTGCAAGACTTTAGTACAATAGAGTCGAGAGTACCATGTGTAACGAGAAAGTAAACGTCATTGTTACACGACTTCCATGGCTGTTGTAATCTGACCTGTCGATTCTCAAGTTAATCTTTTTCAATGTTGTGCTTTTCCGCCTGCCCAAAAGTCAGCTTGGAGGGATCTTCCTTGTCGATGCTAAAAAAATCGTTTAACATTTACTGCTTTGTTAAAAGCCATAAATAATTCCTCCGTGCCTTCATGCGTACGCATCGTACCGTGGATTCCTTACTTATTACCATTATACCATTATAGCCTAGTAGAGGCATATCCGCAGTCAAGATCTTTACCCTCTATTTACTGCTTTATGCACAGCAAATTGACTTTTGCACATTACGGACGGTTTTGTGTAATTGACAAAATTTTGAGACAGAGTCAGTTTAAGAATAACGATATTTAGCTACAAACCGTTTTGGTGTACTTAGCCTTTAATGCGAATGTAACAAGACATATGATTGGCTGGCCGTGATTGAACGAAAATATGTGAAGGGAATGTTACGTAAATTTTTTTAGCAAATCATTTTTAACGATTTAATTGCTTTTTAATCGATCTTAGACAGTTTTTGGGATGACTGCACAAATACCATTTAATCCGCAGGTAATGCAGTTTAAATGTGAAATAGCAGTAGTTTTGATCCGTGAGAAGTAACACGTAGCTCCATGTTTTTTGATTTATCTCTTTCTATTAGACTACTCGGTCAATATACTATATATTTTTACATAATTATATCAGGATATACATAATTCTAGTTATGAAATACACATATACAATATGAATAGCTAGCTAATAATCTGTAGCTAATATATCACATGTAGAAGCACCAAATGGATTTAAATAAAGTTCACGCGTAGGTATATCGTACCATTGCATAAATAAGCCAACTCGCACTTTTGCCGAGAAGTTTTTGCGTTTCGCCTGGATTCAGGTGGGATAAGGATATAAAGAAATGATAGAAAAAAAAAAACAGCAAAAATAACAAAATTTCATTTTGCCAGAAACATATTCACATGTTGGTTATTAAAGGGACTGAATAATATGTAAAATAGTTTTTAAAAGATCATATGATGGCTTTATAAATTTGAAAGTGTGCATGTTGAAAGAAAATTAGAATTTTGATGTTTTTCTCTTATCATTTCTTTATAATTTATCCCCCAACATTTTCAGTCAAAACAACACCTCCACCGGAAAAATCCGAAAGTGCGAATTGGCTTATAGCTTGGAATTCAACATTAAATCACTGCATACAATGCTTTTTTATTATTTCATTCTTTGATTTATATATGCGTTTCATAGTGCTGTTCACGTATAATCGTATAACCACATTTGCAACGTTAATATTTCTATCAACCATTTCTTTGCTAATACTACATTTACGAGGGAGAGGAGATAGAATTGGCTAGAGTAGATCGTTATTGGTGACAACGAAATGCTAAATTTCAACTTCACTAAATAAGCCAGCGGTAAGTTTTGCAACCCTATCGACTTAAATGTACATCATTTTTTGCTGACGGAAAGCAAACTTTTTTGCTGACGGAAAGTCGTATCGACTTCAAATTATATAAGGGTATTCCTTGGGTCAGTCGGACGGCCGTGTCAACTTTTCTGTGGGTTGTTTCAGCTTTTGATGCGTGTAGTGAAAGTAAGAAATTCGCCATTACGCTAAAATTTATCTGTTGTTAAGCAAAATATCTCGATAGCGGAAAGCTGACTCGACTTCAAACTTGGTGTAGTTATTCCTTCGATAAGTTGCACGGTTTTGTTTAAACATTAAACTCGTGTAGAAAATTAAGGAAGGTGTATGACGTCACCCCTCCTCCCCGCCTTCCCTGTTGAGCCGGCTCCGTTGTTAACTAAGCGATGAAAACAATATCAGTAGTGCTTCCTATCCCTGGCTGCTTCTTACATTGTCTGTAATTGACCTTTTTGTGATTTCTCATCTACAGCTATTACGTAATATGCCACTCAGTCAGGGATCGTTATCTACAAGGCCATGGAGTGCTATTGTCGTGTTTATAGGTCTCTCTGTGGGTCTAACTTTTGTTTTTGTTGTCGGCAAACTTGTTTTCATTCAGTTGCCAAGCCCTATCCATATATGGGAGCTATTTCGTAACGGTTAGCGTTGTTTGCGGTACCTGGATCGTCTGATATCTAGTGTTGTGAGAAGTAGCTCGCCGTTTTTGGCACCAAACTGTCCGCCCATCCCCCTTCCTCCCACCGAGGTGAGTCATCTGTTGCGCAGTTATGAAGAATGCCATTCCGGGTGCTTTTTGCCGATGGGAATGTACGGAGAAAAGGTAATATATCATGGCTGTAACTACGCCTAGGGTACATCTTAGGTAAAGGGGTCAGGGTTTGGATTTAGAGTTGTACCTACATTAGATGGCTTGGGGGTGGGGGGTATTGGGGATGACGGTTAGCAAAAAAAAAAAAAATATAGAACATTTAAAAAGACGTACGGTAAAATCTAGCTGTTCTGACAGACTTCCAGATCTGGATAAAAAATTATCCTACAGAAAAACTGCTGCAGTGACCAACTTCCAGACCCACATACAGGAGACTTATAGTAAAGCCCGTTTTAGCGACCACCTTCCAGATTCGGATACAAAAGACGTACAGTGAAATCTGTTTTAGTGACCACCAACTGGTTTTGTTTATTTTTGAATTTTTGACAATTAATGATGATTATGTTTTGCAGAAATGAATCTTTTATTTCTGTAATAAGAAAAAAGGGAAACTGGTTATTGGGAAATTATGGGTTTAGTCGGGGAGACACTTTTTGTTTACGAAAAGAACATAAATAGGTGTTGATCTGAAAGTGTGTAATATAAGCCTGTACTCTTATGTTTTGTGTGCACTGGCCGCTGTAGTTTTCACCTTTTTTCGTGAAATAAACCATGCCCCCCCCCCCCCCCCCCCCACTGTGTGGAGATTGTTGTTGTTACCATATTCTGTTTGAAAGAAAGCGTGACACGGCATTTGTACATCATTGTCATAGTACCCTATAGGCCTTTAGCAAACGCTTCTAAAGACTTGTGGGTCATTTAACCTCGCACAAAACCGCGACAGGGAGCGCTTTTGACTTGTATAATCGTTATGAAGTGAAAAGTTGCCGCGGAAAGCCGAACTCCAGTAGCGAACCGTGTTTTTCTTAGTTATTAAAACCCCAGATGTACAGAAGTTGGAGCTAAGGTGATCGCTGAAAGTATGTGCTCTTTTATGTACGAGAAGAGATTAAATTATGTACAGTAAACCATAACTGGTGGCAGCAAAATGTTAACTTCTGACTCTGCTAAAACAAACCGGATGGAAATTTGGCAACCCTTACGGTTCGAATATACCTTCCTTTACGGTACTTGACTAGTGAAAATTGATTTCAGCTGCTGAAGGTGTTCCTTTTCATTTCACTATTTTGATCTACTGTGGTCATTCGTTCTTCTTCACTCGTATGCAGTCAGTGAATACTTCAACACTAAAATGGTGTAAAAAGGAAAGTTGGTGAGGATCATGCGCCTGGGAACCTGCATCTGAGAACCTACATCTGGCAACCTGCGTCCGAGAACCTGCATCTGGGAAGCTGCATCTGGGAACCTGTGTCCGAGAACCTGCATCTGAGAACCTGCATCTGAGAACCTGCATCTGGGAACCTGCATCTGAGAACCTGCATCTGGGAACCTGCATCTGAGAACCCGCCTCTGAGAAGCTGCATCTGGGAACCTGTGTCCTAGAACCTGCATCTGGGAACCTGTGTCCGAGAACCTGCATCTGAGAACCTGCATCTGGGAACCTGCATCTGAGAACCCGCCTCTGGGAACCTGCATCTGGGAACCTGCATCTAAGAACCTGCATCTGGGAACTTTTAGCTTATCATTTTAGCGCCTGCGGTCCAGACTGTAGATTGGGATTGATGACAGAATGGGAAATTAGACGTAAACAGACCGAAACCTACTTTACGCATCTTACTATTGACTGTCCTTAATATTATGCATTTGGAAAAGTGTATTTCATAACATTGTAAAATAAAAATGAATATATCATGTATTGTTCAAGAAGAGAAGTTAACAAAAGTGACCAGACTGATCAGCTGTTTTTTTTTTATTGACGTTGG
Organism: Protula sp. h YS-2021; assembly: GCA_949752745.1. Taxonomy (NCBI): domain Eukaryota; kingdom Metazoa; phylum Annelida; class Polychaeta; order Sabellida; family Serpulidae; genus Protula; species Protula sp. h YS-2021. The sequence goes on along the minus strand of OX457031.1, from coordinate 6,181,080 downwards.
CATCTTGGTTCGGCGAGACTGTTAGGTTTCCACCGTTTCTCTCGCTTCAGTTACACGTAAAGCCAATTTCTTATTATAATACCAGCCTCGGTGGCCTAGTGGTTAGAGTGTCCGCCTCGAGACTGGAAGATCGTGGGTTCGAACCCCGGTCGGGTCATACCTAAGACTTTAAAATTGGGACTCCTCCTTGCTACCCTGTGAGGCACTCCACATGTAAGGGTTAGAAGGAGGGCTGGAATGCCCCATTTCAGTATAATGTGGCAAGGGGATCCCGATATGACCATAGCGGTTGAAAGGGATCTAAAGAACAATACAATACTTATTATAATGTTGACTGACACCATGTAAATGGCCTCAGTCTCTTGATATTGTGATTGAAGGTTTCGGACTGCCTGGCGGTTAATCAACATAAAATAAGAAATTGGCTTCTCGTAGAACTGAAGGGAGGGAAACGGGGGAAACGTAACGATCTCGCAGAAACACTCCTTGCTTGCGTGATTCGCGAAAATTTCCCGGAAATACGGGCGAATTTTACATTTTGTGAACTCTCATTGTCGCGAGTTTTTGGTTAACGGTAGCGGGCATTAGCACCCACCTGACTATTACTTTTTCCGTGATTCACCAAAAAGTGTAGGAGAAAACTTATTGTCTAATCGTAACTGACGCCGAGATCCTCTCGCTGTTTGGAAATTTTTGTTATATAACTTTATTTTGTAATTTCCAATGAAATTGGCGTAAATTTTGGCAAAAAAAGACAAACAAACAAAACAAAATCTTATTAAAATGTTAACTGAAGCCTTACTCTTTTGAAATTTCGATTCAGGAAAGTGGGCATTAGTATCTATCTATTACTCATGCTTTCGTGATTTGCGAAAATTTAGGGGAAATACTGGGAAAAGAATACACTCTTTTTAGTAAAATCTGAACTAACGCTAGATTGGTACCGGTATGCCGTGCTCGATGGCGGCATGTCACACAACCCCCCCCCCCCCCTCCCTGAAATATCACCGTCTTCACGCTCGATGGCCGAACGGCACTCCTCGGAAATATAACGGTCTTCACGCTCGATGGCGGCATGTCACACACCCCCACAGATATCACGGCCTTCACACTTGATGGCGGCACGTCACCCCACCCCCCCCCCCCGGTAATATAACGGCCTTCACGCTGCTTCCATCAGATTACCTTTGGGAGTTGCGCTGATAATGAATGAGGCATTTACTTTGTTTTTGTTTTCAGCTGACCGCGTTCGTGAATCAGTTTGCTGGCATATGGAACAGAACGGCGCGCCAAGCAGGCAGGCGATCTCCGCCAGCCAATCAGAGAGAGGAAATCCGTGTCACTGCCTGCTGCCCAGACAACATCAGGAACATCGACCTTGCGAGTGAGGTACGTGGACGAAAGATGCCGGTATGCCGTACCGAGTGACGATGTTGGTATGCCGTACCGAGTGACGATACTGGTATGCCGTACCGAGTGACGATGCTGGTATGTCGTACCGAGTGACGATGCTGGTATGCCGTACCGAGTAAAGATACTGGTATGCCGTACCGAGTGACGATGCTGGTATGCCGCGCCGAGTGACGATGCTGGTATGCACGTACCGAGTGACTATACTGGTATGCCATACCGAGTGACGATGCTGGTATGCCGTACCGAGTGACGATGCTGGTATGCCGTACCGAGTAAAGATACTGGTATGCCGTACCGAGTGACGGTGCTGGTATGCCATACCGAGTAAAGATACTGGTATGCCGTACCGAGTGACGATGCTGGTATGCCGCACCTAGTAACTATACTGGTATGCCGTACCGAGTAAAGATACTGGTATGCCGTACCGAATTACGATACAGGTATGCCGTACCGAGTAAAGAAGAAGACATACTCATCAGAACAGAAACATCCCTGAAAAACCACATTTGAATTTTTCTGCCAGTATTTCCATGAAGATTGCATTGTGGAAAGTATTGTCACTACCCTCTGTCGCGAGGCAAGAAGGGGAAGGAAAAAAGATAGTAGCTAGTGGGGCGGGAAGGGAGAGGGGAGGGGAGAGGTGTGGAAGGGGAGTAGAGTCCGAAAGCGCGCGTCCGGATTACACATCTTCTGCTACAATATCCAGGTGAGAATGGCGTTACGTCAGAGCGGGCTGGCGGATTTAGCGGAGTACGTGAAGGTGGAAGATGTCAGTAACCCTTACCTGCCGCAGCTGCTACAGAAAGCAGACCCCCACGACCTGCAGTGGCTGTCTGCACCCAGCTTTTTTGAAAATAAAAGCGGTATGTTTACTCGTCAGTTCATGATAAAACCAACAGTTATCAGTGTTCCAAAAAGTCCGGGAGCCCGTGGCTCCGGATTTTCGCGTCGAGCTTCTTCTTTTTTTTTTTTTTTTTTTTTTTTTTTTTTTGGAAATCCGGAGCTCGACTGGCTCTCAACTGTTTTTTTTTTTGTTTTTAGCCCAGCTTACGTTACACGTAAGCTGGGGTATTCCTATCGGTCTGCGGATGGCGTCCGTTAGTTAGTTAGTTAGTTCGCTGTAAACTTTGTTTCAAAATGCATCTCCTCCTACAATTTTGATTCGATGTCATTTATTTTTGGTGTGAGGCATCCCTAAGGGGTCGTGCATACGGCTTGTGCTTTTCTAGTCGATCGGGTGATTTTTGAATTTTTGGCGAATTTTTAAAGAAAAAAATTAAAAATGTATCTCCTCCTACATTTTTGACCCGATGTCATTTATTTTTGGTATGAGGCATCCCTAAAGGGTCGCGCATACGGCTTGTGCTTTTTTAGTCGATTGGACAATTTTTGTATTTTTGGGGATTTTTTTAAGCAAAAATTTTGAAAAAAAATGCATCTACTCCTACAATTTTGATTCGATGTCATTTATTTTTGGTGTGAGGATTTCCTAAGCGGTCGTGCATACGGCTTGTGCTTTTTTAGTCGATCGGGTAATTTTTGAATTTTTGGGGATTTTTTAAAGAAATTTTATAATGTATCGCCTCTTACATTTTTGACCTGATGTCATTTATTTTTGGTATGAGGCACCCCTAAAGGGTCGTGCATACGGCTTATGCTTTCTTAGTTTGTATTTTTTGGGAATTTTTGAAGCAAAAATTTCGAAAATAATTCAAAATGCATCTACCCCTACAATTTTGTTTCGATGTCATTTATTTTTGGTGTGAGTGCATACGGCTTGTGCTTTTTAGTCGATCGGGCAATTTTTGTATTTTTAGGGCGTTTTTGAAGAAAAAAACTTCAAAATGCATTTCCCCCTACAGTTTTGAACCTTGGGGTTTGAGGCATCCCTAGGGGGCTGAGAATATGACTTGCGCTTTTTAGTCGCTCCGACAATTTCTGTATTTCTTGGGAATTTTTGAAGAAAAACTTCAAAATGCATTTCCTCCTACAGTTTTTATCCGATTTCATTTATTTTTGCTATGAGGCATCCTTAGGTAGGTCTCGCATACGGCTTGTGCTATTTGACTCGACTTGGGAATTTTTGATTTCGGGGGGAATTTTTGATGAAAATACCTCAAAATGCATTTTCTCCTGCATGTTTGATCAAACATCATTTATTTTGGGGCTGAGGCATGCTTAGGGTGTCGTGAATATGGCCTGTCTTTTTCAGTCGATGAGAGAATTGTTGAAGAAAAAAATTCAAAATGCATTTCCTCCTACAGTTTTTATCAGATTTCATTTATTTTCAATATGAGCCGTCTCTAGGGGGTCATGCATACGGCTTGTGCTTTTTGAGTGAACTGGAAAACTTTTGAATTTTGTTCGGAATTTTTGAAAAACAAAATTAAATGAATCTCCTCCTACAGCGCATAAACGCAAGTTAAATGAATTTGCGCAGTAGTCAGATTTAACAACCGCACATCGACGCAAGTTAAAGAAACATTCGCAGTAGTCCAAATTAAGTACTCCGCGTCGATGCAAGTTAAATAAACATGCGCATTGGTCCGAAATGTGAACTGCGCATCGACGGAAGATAAATAACGATGCGAACTGGTCCAAAATAAGCACCGCGCATCAACGCAGGTTAAATAAACATGCGCACTGGTCCGAAAAAAAGAACTACGCTCCGACGTAAGTTGAATAGACATGCGCAGTGGTCTGAAATGCGAACCGCGCATCAACGCAGCCTAAAGAAACATGCGCACTGGTCCGAAATGCGAACCACACATCGAGGCAAATTAAATAAACATGCGCAGTGGTCCGAAATGCGAACCACGCATCAACGCAAGTTAAATAAATATGTGCACTGGTCTGAAATGAGAACCACGCATCAACACAAGTTAAATAAACATGGGCAATGGCCTGAAATGCGAACCGTGCATCGACGGAAGTTAAATAAACATGCGATCCCTTCCAAAATAAGCACCGCACATCAACGCAGGTTAAATAAACATGCGCAGTTGTGCGAAAAAAAAAACAACGCATCGACGCAAGTTGAATAGACATGCGCAGTGGTCTTAAATGAGAACCGCGCATCAACGCAAGTTAAATAAACATGCGCAGTGGTCCGAAGAAAGAACCATGAATCGACGCAAGTTATATAGACATAAGAGTCGGGCATCGACGGGACTTAAATAAACATGCGTTCTGGTTCGAAACGCAAATCGCGTGTCAACGCAAGTTAAATGAACCTTCTCACTTGTCCCAAAATGCGAACTGCGCATCAACGCAACCTAAAGAAACAGGTATACTGGTCCGAAATGCGAACCGGATATCAACGCAAATTAAATAAACATGCACACTGGTCCGAATTGCGAACCGCACATAAGCGTAAATTAAATAAACATTTGCACCGGTCCAAAAAAAAACATGCGAACCGCACAGCAACACAAGCTGAATAAGCAAGCACACTGGACCAAAATAACCACCTTGCATCAACGCAAGTTAAATAAACATGCGCACTATTTCGAAATGCGAACTGCCCATTAACGCAACTTAAATAACATGCGCACTATTCAGATAAGAACTGCGCATCAACGCAACTTAAATAAACATGCGCACTGGTCCAGAATAAGAACCGCGCATCACCTCAAGTTAAAGAAATATGCGCATTGGCCTGAAATAAGAACCGCGCATCGACGCACGTTAAATAGACATACGCAGTGGTTCGAAATGCAAACCACGCGCCAACGTAAGTTAAATAAACATTTGCACTGGTCTAAAATAAGCACCGCGCATCAAGTTAAATAAACATGCGCACTTCTCCGAAATTCGAACCGCGCATCAACCCAAGTTAAATAAACATGCGCAGTGGTTCGAAATGCGAACCACACTCCAACGCAAATTAAATAAACATTTGCACTGGTCCAAAATAAGCACTGCACATCAACGCAAGTTAAATAAACATGCGTACTGGTCCGAAATTCGAACCGCGCATTAACGCAAGTTAAATAAACATGCGTAATGATCCGAAATCCGAACTGCTCATCAACGCAAGTTAAATAAACATGCACACTGGTCCAAAATGCAAACCGCGCATCAACGCAAGTTAAATAAACATAGGCACACGTCCAAAATAAGCACTGTGCATCAACGCAAGTTAAATAAACATGCAAACTGGTCCGAATTGCGAACCGCGTATCAAGGCAACCTAAGAAAACTTGGGCTGTCCGAAATAAGTACCGCTCATCAATGCAAATAAAATAAACATGCGCATTAGTATGGAATATGAACCGCACATCAACACAAGGTAAATAAACATGTGTACTGATCCGAAATAAGAACCGCACATCAACACAAGGTAAATAAACATGCGCACTGATCCGAAATAAGAACCGCACATCAACACAATGTAAATAAAGATGCGCATTGATCCGAAATAAGAACCGCACATCAACACAAGGTAAATAAACGTGCGCACTGATCCGAAATAAGAACCGCACATCCACAAAAGGTAAAGGTGCACGCTGGAATTGGTTTTATTGCTTTTCGTAAGCTGGGACTTTGTCCTTGGACAAACTTATTTCTTTTCTTTTCTTTTTTTTTTTTATGGTGGATTATTTGTGTAATCTACTCATACCCATCAGCATTTCTGCATTGTAAGAGAAAACTGTTTTTCTTGCTCAGTATAGGAGCAGAGTAGAACGGTAGATAAAATATGAGTTTCTGAACATCAGAAAGCTATCCGATTATATTCAGTGAACTTTTGGAAATATGGAAATAATGAGATGTTTTGTTTTCCAAACTGTCCGACTTGTTTTCAATGCCGTATATGGCAACGTCGGAAAAGTTATTTGCATGGAATAGCCAGAACGCTTATTTTCCCTGACAACTAGATGATTATGTACATAGAACAGTTGCCATGCAGTACACTGTGTTTTTATGAAAACTAGAAAAATTCTTTTAAAAAGTGCCGGGCTGAGACATTTCCCTTTTTGAAATCCGGAGCCCGACGGGTCACCACTTTTTTTTTTTTGCTAGACTTTTCGAACGCTGACAGTTATTGTCACTACATGCTGAAAATACACGCAGAGACCGAAAAAAGTGACAGGAACGGACCACTCTATTCCCGGGGGAGGGGTGGGGGGGTATGTGTCATCATATGTGTTACCGTGCGTGTCCAAAAAAAAAAAAAAAACACGAAGAAATGGAGAGGGAGAGTGTATGAGGCCAAACGCGGTTTGCGCGGAGTGACTGTTTCGTTATAATGGGGGGGGGGGGGGGGGGGAATAATTTTCATTCAATAGTGCACGTTTCCCACAAAATGAGGGTTCTTTCAGAACAGCGCTGCGCCTTTGGTTAAGAAAGGGTGGGGGGGGGGGGTTATTTTAGAATTTGCACTTTGCGTTTAGGGGGTCGTTTTAAAAATTTGTGGACATGGTAACTAGGTGGTAGCTAAGTGAGCCCTTCCCCGGAGGACACGCGTATTAACCAGTTAGTACGTGAATGCCCCCCCCCCTCCCAACCCCGGGGTCATGGACATGCATGTTAAGCAGTTGGTACGTGAATGCCCCCCCCCACCCACCCCAGCGTCATGGACACGTATGGTAACCGATTGGTACGTAAATGATCCCCACCCAGACGTCATGGTAACTAGCTAGTACGTGAATGCCCCCCACCCCGGGGTCGTCGACACGCATGTTAACAGTTGGTACGTAGAATTTCGATAATGTGACAGTACCGTGGGGACCACAGCAGGGATTAAAGCCCATGCAAGTACCGTGCTTATTGTCTCTGAGCAGCAGGAAGTGGTGCAGGAAGTGGTGCAGGAAGTGGTGCCTGTTTGTAGGTTTCACAGAGGAGGAGCTCTCCCGCGGCAGGTACGCGCGGTCCGCGTCACAACGCCACGTCCGCATCAGCCTGCCAGTGACGAGACTGCTGGGTCACCGCCCCCTCCATCAGCACTGTAAGTGGACACTGGTGTTCTATGTACCTCCCCCCCCCCCCATCTCCTCCCCCACCACGTGACTGCTAGACCACCGCCCCCCTCCAGCAGGACTGTAAGTGTACGCTCGTGCTCTCTGTGCCCTCCCCCCATGCCCCCACCGCCCCACCCCCACCACCACGAGACTGCCAGGCCACAGCCCCCTCCACCAGCACTGTAAGTGTACCCTCGTGCTCTCTGTGCCCTCCCCCCATCCCCCCATCCCCCCCACCCCCACCACCACGAGACTGCCAGGCCACCGCCCCTCCACCAGCATTGTAAGTGTACACACGGGCTCTCTGTGCCTCGGATAATTCGTCGCTAATTTTTCCCTCTATTTTTTTCTATTCCGGTTTTTTATCAATGCAGCGCCATACAGATTAGGCATGCCACACAGTTAAAACAACACGTTACTCAACCATCATGTGTAGCGAGATGAAGGGGTTGCATAATGCGCACTGTGGGCCGGTAATGATGGGGGTTTAGGGATTATGACTGACATTGTCTACTCAATTGACCGAGTATCTTATTGCACACAGCGTTTTCACTGGCCACTAATCCGGAGCATCAGCAGGGTTCGCGTTGGCGGGGTTTTTGTCCACTTTTGGGGCATTTTTTACGAAATGACTCACTTTTTCGGAACCCACCGAGTTTTTCTGCACCCAACTGAGTCACACTTTCCTTTTTTGACTCACTTTCCATAGCACCCAGCGCGAACCGTGACTGCCACGTACTATGCAGCAGCTGAAGATGCCGTTTGTTTTCCGGAGCTTGTATATAAATTGTGAACAGTGGTCAAGCATTTCAACTTGTTAAATGGCATCAAAACGAAAACAATGATTACACAATGGACCTTATGTTCCAAGTGTTAAGCAAATAACGAGTGGCTAAAAAAAAACCAGAACTCAAATAATGACGGAGTACGGGGTACCTAAAATACACATGCTTCATGGATATAGAATAAGGATAAGATAATCAATGGTATTGAAACCAGCCAATTTGTAATTTGTTTCATGTGCAATGGTTGAGGCGAAAGACAGTGGACACGAAGGACACTTGACAGTTTATTGTTGTTTTTAGCAATGTTTATGGTTCCGAGTGTGTAAATTAATATTTGAAGGTTCATTGTTCTTTTTATCCATTCGAAAATTTGACCCCCGGTTAATTGGTACCCTCGGTTAATTCGTACTTTTACCTTGGTCCCGAGGAGTACGAATTAACGAGGGGACCCTGTACCAGTTTTTAAAATGCTACTGTCACCTTTTGGCGACCTCACGTCTTCTGATCCATTGATTCACCAGATCTGGGCTGGTCACAATGTCCCTGGGCATTCTGGGCGCTGACGGGGGTATATGTGTTCCGACGGACACATTTCTGTGTGTTTTTCTGTCAGTTTTTCAGCAGGCTCGTGGCTTTAAAACGAGGCGAGGCGGAGGCGGCGGATTTAACACGAACATCCTCGAGGCAACCAACAAGGTCAAGGTGATGCCTGAAAGCTGTATTCTAAATAAACGGCTTCCACTTTAAAACCCTGTTCACGGTCTACTCACCTTTATTCTATGCCCTCGCCCCATTCCCCATGAACTCACCCCATGCGGTTATCCCCCCGCCCCTCCACCCATGCCCTTATCCTATCCCATCACCCTCCACCCCATCCCCTCGGCCCGTGCCCATCCGCTCATCCCGTGCCCTTATCCTATCCCATCACCCCCTTCCCCACCTCTCAGCCCATATCCCCTCACCCCTTTCTCCACCCCTCACCCCATGTCGTTATCCTACCCCCTCACCCCTTTCTCCACCCCTCACCCCATGTCGTTATCCTACCCCCTCACCCCTTTCTCCACCCCTCATCCCATATCGTTATCCTATCCCCTCACCCCTTTCTCCACCCCTCACCCCATGTCGTTATCCTACCCCCTCACCCCTTTCCCCACCCCTCAGCCCATGTCGTTATCCTACCCCCTCACCCCTTTCCCCACCCCTCAGCCCATGTCGTTATCCTATCCCCTCACCCCTTTCTCCACCCCTCACCCCATGTCGTTATCCTACCCCCTCACCCCTTTCCCCACCCCTCACCCCATGTCGTTATCCTACCCCCTCACCCCTTTCCCCACCCCTCATTCCATGTCGTTATCCTACCCCCTCACCCCTTTCCCCACCCCTCAGCCCATGTCGTTATCCTACCCCCTCACCCCTTTCCCCACCCCTCAGCCCATGTCGTTATCCTATCCCCTCACCCCTTTCTCCACCCCTCACCCCATGTCGTTATCCTACCCCCTCACCCCTTTCCCCACCCCTCAGCCCATGTCGTTATCCTATCCCCTCACCCCTTTCTCCACCCCTCACCCCATGTCGTTATCCTACCCCCTCACCCCTTTCCCCACCCCTCACCCCATGTCGTTATCCTACCCCCTCACCCCTTTCCCCACCCCTCATTCCATGTCGTTATCCTACCCCCTCACCCCTTTCTCCACCCCTCACCCCATGTCGTTATCCTACCCCCTCACCCCTTTCCCCACCCCTCAGCCCATGTCGTTATCCTATCCCCTCACCCCTTTCTCCACCCCTCACCCCATGTCGTTATCCTACCCCCTCACCCCTTTCCCCACCCCTCATTCCATGTCGTTATCCTATCCCCCACCCCTTTCCCCACCCCTCAGCCCATGTCGTTATCCTATCCCCTCACACCTTTCCCCACCCCTCATTCCATGTCGTTATCCTATCCCCCACCCCTTTCCCCACCCCTCAGCCCATGTCGTTATCCTACCCCCTCACCCCTTGCCAAACCCTCACCCCATGTCATTTTCCCATCTCATTTTGCAATACTTAATGTGATATTCTTTCGATTATTCACTATTTTAGAAAACAACGCACGAAGAACATCATTTAGGCGGCATCCGCGAAACACTGAACCTGTCGAAAAGCGAGAATACGATCCTAGAGCTCGGATACGAGAAGGGCTTGAAGGAAGGCAGGAAGCAGACGAGAGTCCAGTCAACACGTAAGACTGTTTCTCTCTCTCTCTCTCACTCCTCTGTCTGTCTGTCTCTCTGTCTGTCTTCATGGTCCTGTCTGTCTTCTCTGTCTGTCTGTTTGTCTCTCTCTCTCTCTCTCTCTCTCTCTCTCTCTCTCTCTCTCTCTCTCTCTCTCTCTCTCTCTCTCTCTCTCTCTCTCTCTCTGTCTCTCTATCTCTCTCTCTCTCTCTCTCTCTCTCTCTCTCTCTTTCTCTCTCTCTCTGTCTCTCTCTCTCTCTCACTCTGTCTCTCTCTCTCTCTCTCTCTCTCTCTCTCTCTCTCTCTCTCTCTCTCCTGTCTGTCTTTCTGTCCCTTCTCTCCCTGTCTGTCTGTTTCTCTTTCTCTCACACACAAACACACATACCCAGTGTGCAGCCGCTTGTTACAGAGGACGACTTACTTCGTCGAATCAACCGCGTGCTGGCTGTCATCTTCATCTGTGTGATCCTCTACTTTGCCGCCGGTGTCACCGTCAAAGTGGTATCAGGTAAGTAACTTCCTTGTGACGTCATAATCTCCCAGACCGCCAATGTCACCGTCAAAGTGGTATCAGGTAAGTAACTTCCGTGTGACGTCATCATCATGGCGGCGGACGTCTCCATGTGTAGTGGCGGCACGAGGAAGCCAGTCTTGTCTTGTCAGGTGAGTAACCTCCGTGTGACGTCATCATCATGGCGGCGGACGTCTCCATGTGTAGTGGCGGCACGAGGAAGCCAGTCATGTCTTGTCAGTAAATCGTTCATTCTTGAGTCCCCTTTCGTTGTTCGTTATACTTTCTTTTTTATTTCTCATTTGACTAAATTTTATTTAACTTGCAACAGAAAAGAAAAGGCATAAAACCAAATATGGAAAAAAAAATCACTAAACGTGTGTATGCCTGTGGGGTAACGTTGACGTAGTGTCGTGTACTGTTGACGTAATGTTGACGTAATGGTGTGTAATGCTGGCGTTTGACGGTGCACGTTTAAGTGTCATACCGTGTGTATGTGTTTTTTATCTCAGGAGAAATGCGTGGCGTGAACGCTGTACTTCATCCCAGCGTGGACGAGGTCAATCCAGAGACGGTCAAGGTCAGGTTCGATGACGTCAAAGGGGTAAGAGAAAAATGTATGCCAGAATGTATTGATCTCTAAGTATCGTTGTTCTGTTAAATTGCCTCTCCAACCAACACACTTCCTCACCAACCAAAAAACTGCCTCACAAACGAACAAACTGCGTCACCAACCCACAAACTTCCTCACCAACCAACAAACTGCTTCACCAACCGACACACTGCGTCACCAACCAACAAACTGCTTCACCAACCACGTATTCACGATTCCTAATTCCTGTACGAATTGGGTTGTGGTATTTAGGTGATAGTTCTGTATATTACACGGCGTATATCGTGTTTGATGTTTGGAATTTTTTACTCTCTCCCCCCCCCCCCCGACCTCCCCACAACCCCGCCAGTTGTGTAGCGTCAGGTTGGTATTTTTTGTATTTTTTCCTCGCTTGAGTTTGCCTTAACGTCAGAACAATTTTTTCCCATAGTGCGATGAAGTGAAAGAAGAGCTGGTCGACATTGTGAACTTCCTGAAATATCCCGAGAAATTCAACGACATTGGAGCGCGGCTGCCCAAGGGTGTATTGCTGGTCGGGCAACCGGGCATCGGAAAGACCCTGCTGGCCAAAGCCGTGGCAGGTAAGCCCCTCGCCCACACTGCCCCCGCTCCCCTGCCTCTCCCTAAACCCCCGCGCTTTTCCCCACCCTGCTCCCCTCCCTTCCCCATAACCCCTCTTTGAGCAGTTTTTGCTCAGCCATTGAGCATTTTTTTGCGCAGTGTTTCAGGTGTTTTTTCGCAGTCTTTGAGAAGTTTTTGCGCAGTCACTGAGCAGTTTTTGCGCAGGCTTTGAGCTGTTTTTGCGCAGTCTTTGAGCTGTTTTTGCGCATTCTTTGAGCTGTTTTTGCGCAGTCTTTGAGCTGTTTTTGCGCATTCTTTGCGAGCGTAACGTATTTCGTCAAACCATTCTGCTGCGTTCAAACGCGCAGTTATACAAAAACCCAGCGCAATGGCTGCCTGCGGATCCGTGACAGGTATCACATTCTGATCCTGATAAGGATCCTTGGATACGAGTCTTGTTGTTAAGGCCGTGGATGATATACATTGAGAGTGACGGTATATGGTTGTCACGGAATGACGGTGTATGGTTGTCACGGAATGACGGTGTACGGTTGTCACGGAATGACGGTGTATGGTTGTCGCGGAATGACGGTGTATGGTTTTCATGGAATGACGGTATATGGTTTTCATGGAATGACGGTATATGGTTTTCACGGAATGACGGTGTATGGTTGTCACGGAATGACGGTGTAAGGTTGTCACGGAATGAAGGTGTATGGTTGGTATGGAATGACGGTATATGGTTGTCACGGAATGACGGTATATGGTTTTCACGGAATGACGGTATGTGGCTGTCACGGAATGACGGTATATGGTTTTCACGGAATGCCGGTGTATGGTTGTCACGGAATGACGGTATGTGGCTGTCACGGAATGACGGTATATGGTTTTCACGGAATGCCGGTGCATGGTTGTCACGGAATGACGGTATATGGCTGTCACGGAATGACGGTATGTGGCTGTCACGGAATGACGGTATATGGTTTTCACGGAATGCCGGTGTATGGTTGTCACGGAATGACGGTATATGGCTGTCACGGAATGACGGTATGTGGTTGTCACGGAATGACGGTGTATGGTTGTCACGGAATGACGGTGTATGGTTGTCACGGGATAAGGGTATGTGGTTGTCACGGAATGACGGTGTATGGTTGTCACGGAATGACGGTGTATGGTTGTCACGGGATGACGGTATGTGGTTGTCATGGGATGACGGTATGTGGTTGTCATGGAATGACGGTGTATGGTTGTCACGGAATGACGGTGTATGGTTGTCACGGGATGACGGTATGTGGTTGTCACGGAATGACGGTGTATGGTTGTCACGGAATGACGGTGTATGGTTGTCACGGAATGACGGTGTATGGTTGTCACGGAATGACGGTATATGGTTGTCACGGAATGACGGTATATGGTTGCCACGAAATGACGGTATGTGGTTGTCACGGAATGACGGTGTATGGTTGCCACGGAATGATGGTATGTGGTGGTCACGCCGAACGCTGTGGCAACCCTGCATCCGGTCCGACGGTGCCTCCTGGTGCCCACTAGGCCTATAACTTGTTGTCCTTTGACGTTATTACTTCAGACACTGGTAGCGTTACTTCAGGCACTAGTAATGTTGTTACTTCAGGCACTTGTAACGTTGTTACTTCAGGCACTGGTAGGGTTACTTCAGGCACTTTTAACGTTGTTACTTCAGGCACTAGTAATGTTGTTACTTCAGGCACTTGTAACGTTGTTACTTCAGGCACTGGTAGGGTTACTTCAGGCACTTTTAACGTTGTTACTTCAGGCACTGGTAACGTAATGAAAAATTAATTGTTAAGTAAAAATAACGTCAAAACAGAGTATTACCAATGTAATTTATGTTCAAAATAATTGCCTGCACAAATGACGCGTTTTCAGGAGAAGCGGAAGTGCCCTTCTTCCAGGCTTCCGGTTCCGAATTTGACGAAATATTTGTGGGCACAGGTGCAAAGAAAATCCGCGCTTTATTCGGTACGTATGGCGTTGTGTGCCTCGCTGTTTGTAGCCTCTGCATGGGGATTAGCAACTGGTACGTATAGCCTTGGGTGCCTCGCTGCTTGTAGCCTCTGCATGGAGATTAGCAACTGTATATTTATATCGTACTAGTTGCTTGACTCTGCTGTATCGATACATGTATATGATCAGTGTTGTTTGTGATATATATATCAAATTGCATTACATATCAGTGTTGAGTATGCCTCAGCGAGCACCTGCCGCAACAAGGTATTTCTTGTTGCTGTGTTTCAGAAAAGGCCAAATCGAAAGCGCCGTGTGTTGTATTTATTGACGAAATTGACAGTGTCGGAGCCAAGCGAACGAACACCCAGATACACCCGTACGCCAACCAGACCATCAACCAGCTCCTCTCCGAGATGGATGGGTAACCCTAGATAACCTTAGAACAAAAGTGACGAATATCAATCAACAAATAACATGTGGCATGTAAATTGTAATTACATGCTTGCATATAATTAAGTTGTAGAATTAAGGAGAATTGATCTTTCTCAGTGTACACGTTCTGAAGGAATGATTCCCCAGCAGGTGTATTGGTTTGTTGTACAAGTGAATTGAGAAAAGAAAACTGTTTCTCTGCAGGTTTAACACAGGCGAGGGTGTCATAGTTTTGGGAGCGACAAACAAGGTGGAGAATCTTGACAAGTGAGTCGTGGTCCAGTATGTGTGACGTACTTGGTTTACTTTGTGTGACGTACTCAGTATACTGTGGGTGACGTACTCGGTGTACTGTGGGTGATGTACTCAGTATACTGTGGTGACGTGCTTGGTATACTGTGGGTGACGTACTCGGTGTACTGTGGGTGACGTACTCGGTGTACTGTGGGTGACGTACTCGGCGTACTGTGGGTGACGTACTCGGCGTACTGTGGGTGACGTACTGGGTGTACTGTGAGTGACGTACTCGGCGTACTGTGGGTGACGTACTGGGTGTACTGTGGGTGATGTACTCGGTGTACTGTGGGTGATGTACTCGGTGTACTGTGGGTAACGTACTCGGTGTACTGTGGGTGACGTACTCGGTGTACTGTGAGTGACGTACTCGGTGTACTGTGGGTGACGTACTCGGTGTACTGTGGGTGACGTACTCGGTGTACTGTGGGTGACGTACTCGGTGTCCTGTGGGTGACGTACTCGGTGTACTGTGGGTGACGTACTCGGTGTACTGTGGGTGACGTAGTCGGTGTACTGTGGGTGACGTACTCGGTGTACTGTGGGTTACGTACTCGGTTTAATGCGTGTGGCGTCCTGTGGTTGTGCAGCCAGCAAACTGCTCAGTGACGTCGTGACGTACCTATGTATGACGTCGTTGCACCGTGCCGGTGACGTATGTGTGACACATTTGGCGTGCTGGTTTTTTGAGAAACCTCTTTAAACAAACTGATGTGACTACAAAATGATCGTAGAATCCCGTCAATTTTACTAATATCAAAAGAAACGTGTCCCAGTTGGTTGTATATGTTGTGCGTGTGAGGTGTAACCGTGAACACATGGCTGCTGGTGTTTTGCAGGGCGCTGTTGCGACCGGGACGCTTTGACGTACGCATCAAGGTCAACTTGCCGGACAAGAAAGGCCGAGAAGAAATCATTGACCTCTATCTGGGCAAAGTCAAGAGCAAAGGTAGCTAGGGGTGTCAGTCATTGACCTCTAACTGGGCAAGGTCAAGGGCAAAGGTAGCTAGGGGTGTCAGTCATTGACCTTTACCTGGGCAAGGTCAAAAACAAAGGTGGCTAGGGGTGTCAGTCATTGACCTCTAACTGGGCAAAGTCAAAAAACCATCCTCATAAAGTTACCGTAAGATGACAAGAAAGAAAAGTATAGTGATCAATAAATTGAAGAGAGAAAGAAAGGAAGTAATAGAAAAAAAGAAGAAAGCGACGAGTAGCCAGAGGGCATAGCGATTGCTTTGTGGCTGAGGCTTTCCGCAAGCTTGTTGCCAGCGTTCGAAAAGTCCAGCAGGAAAGTAGTGGACCGCCGGGCTCCGGACTTCAGAAAGTTTGGAGCGCGACGAGAAATCTTGGAGCCGGGCACTTTGTAAAAGATTTTTTTTTGTTTTCTTATATACACAATATATTGCATGGCAGCTGTTTTATGTGCATAATCGCCTAGGGAAATAAGCGTCATGGTTATTCCAAGCAAATCAGCTTTCCGATGTTGTAATACACAACACCGAAAATAAATCGGAAAGTTGTGAAAACATCAAAAACTCATTTTTCCATATTTCCTAAGAGTGCTGATCGTATCGTAAAACCCGGTTGTTGAAAATTCGTACAAAATTTTAAAGAAATCCGGTCAAAACTGTGGGAAAAGAAGTATTTTGAAATTGGCTACCAGAAAATAAAAGAATGCCCCCCCCTCCCCCCTCCATTTCATCAAATTTTGGTGGTTCACCAAAAAAGTAAATTTTCACGAGAGGTCTTCTTATTAAATATTCATGCAAAACTGAAGACATTCCGACCAAACTTGTTGAATCGTTTTGAAAATTGGCAACCAAAAAATTTTAAATGGCCCCCATTTGGCCAATTTTTGGTGGATTGCCAAAAAAATAAATTTTCAAGAGAGGTCTACCTGGAGAATATTGGTACAAAATTTGTAAGTAATCCGATTATAACTACTGAGGAAGAAGCATTTTAAGTAAAAGTGTACTTGCGTACACATGTATATACAGACAACGGATATCCCCGTTACTGATGCGGTAAGACCAGCCCGACGAAGTCGGCTGGTCTAAAAAAAAAAAACCAAGCTCAAGTTTTATACAGGTCTGAGACACCGTGCTACTGTGCCGCCATACTGACCAACAAAACGGTCTTCTCATACGGTAGAGAAATGATAATGGACATGAGTGCATTACAGAAATAATCCGCAAAAAAAAAAAAATCGAAAAAGTTGAGAGCAAGCCGGGCTCCGGACTTTTCGAACACTGTTTGTTTGTTACGTCTCCCCGACCAACGAATAGTCGGATCGACTTCAAACCTGATCTGTTTATCTCATGGTTAGGTCGGAAAAGTTCAAACTTAGTGGGATTGTTGCTTGGTAGGTGCGAAAGATTCTGTGGGAGTACAATGAAAGAGTGCGGCGTATGACGTCATCACGTAAAATATGTATATATTTTGAATAAGATTATTTATTGAAAATATCTCGATGAAGGAAAGCCTTATCGATTTCAGATTTTATATGGCTATTCCTTGGGCCAATTTGTCGGTTCAATGAACTTTTGACGCGTGTAGTGAAATTAAGAAAGGCGTGTGACGTCGCTACCTTAAAATCTTGTATGTAACATCTCTCAGCCGAGGAACATCGGAGGAAGTTCGAACTTGGTGGGATTGTTGCTTGGTAGGTCCAGAAGTTTCTGTCAAATTTTGGGACAAGTAGAAGGAACGAGTGGGGGGTATGACGTCATCAAGTAAAATATGTATACAGTGTGAACAAGATCTTGTGTGCAAAATATCTCGATAACGAAAAGTCATATGGCCTTCAAATTATATATGGATATTCCTGGAATCAGCCGGACGGTTCTTTTAACTTTAGACGAGTGTGGAAAAATTAAGAAAGGCGTATGACGTCATTAAAATTTTACGTGTAGCATTTCTCAGCCGATGACCATTCGGAGAAAGTTAAAATTGTTGGAAATGTCGCTTGGTAGATCCGAAAGATTTTATCAAATTTTGCCTGGTATAGAACGAACGAAAACGGGATATGACGTCATTGGGTAAAGATATCTCGATAACTCAAAAGTCGGATCGACTTCAGACTTGGTGTAGTTATTCCTCGGATAAGTCGCACGGTGTTTGTTAAACATAAAACTCGTAGAAAATTAAGAAAGGCGCAAAACGCGAAGAAAGTAATACGTAATATTCTTTTCAGTCGCTGAATCTAACACCACCCCTCCCCCTCCCCCACCTTCCCCGTTTTGTCGGCAATTTTATTAACTGAGCATAGTTAATTACTACGCTTGGGATTTCACCGTTTTCTGGAAGCTTCTCCAATGTTCCTGCATTTTTGTAAATACTTGAAAACATTGGCAGTACAACTATCGATTTCTGACATTTCGTGTAATTGACTCTCTTGCGCGTTACTCACTTACAGCTCTTGATTTGTTTTATTTAGTTGTTACATATGGAAGTAGTTATGTAACTGTTCGCAATGCTTTGCACTTTTGTAAATTAATATTCTTGTGTTATGACAAGCAGCTAACCATTTTTACATCATAATGCCCCCCTCCACTATCCCACCGAGGTGAGTCATGTGTTGCACAGTCATCATGAATTCTTTCTGGTGCATTTTGGACCATGGGAATGTGCGAAGGTATACATACAAGGTATACATTATGGCTATAACTACAGTTAGGGTACAGAGCGTTACCGTAACCTTGAGTGAAAAGGTTAGGGTTGCGTTTAGAGTCCATACCTACATTAGATAGCCGTAGAGGGGGGGGGGGGTAAGGTTTGCAAAAAAAAAAAAAAAGAAGAAAACTTTTTCGGTAGAACCTGTTTGTAGTGACCACCTTCCAGTGTCGGATAAAAAGAGGTACGGTAAAACCCGCCTATCTTGGCCACCTTCCAGACCTAGATGAAGAAGTACGAACAGTAAAACTACTGTAATGACAAACTTCGAAACTTGGATAAAAAGGACGTACAGTAAAACCTGTTTTAGCGACTACCATCCGGAACCGGACCTCTACAGTAAAACCTCTTTAGTGACCACCTTCCACACCCGGATAAAAGATGTATCTTTAAAGAGGAATGCGGCTATCTCTGAGCCATCTAGTGAGTGAATTTAGAATCAGGATCAGAATTTTCAAATTGTGTATAAACTGAAATGTTAAATTTTCTGCTATCAGTCGTGGGGCGCCAGAATTGTATCCTTTGCAAAGTTATTGGGTAATTAGGGTTCGAAAATCATTTTACACGCCCCTGCCACCAATTTGTTGGACAACATTAGAACTGACTGAATGACAAAGCAGCGCCAATGTAAGACAACGGTGTGCTCGGTTCAGTAATGCGAAAAAGGGTGGACCAGGGCAACAATTTGTGCGACTTTTTCCACCAAGTAATGTTTTTTTTTCAAACCATGTTGCCTATAAGCCTGAAGTACAGTAGCTTGAAAGTGTGTATTGATTTCTCTTGAAATTTGTATATGTCATCACTGAAAAAAGTGTAAAAAATGAGTGGAAGGAGGGGGGGGGGGGGGGCAGGTTCGCAAAGAAACCTGTAGTTACAAAAGAACCACGGGGACCCCCATATTTTACCATCTCAAATGTTGAATGAATGATCAGTGCGTAATTATGTACAATATGAGAGGAAAAATGTTGCAGGTTTTCGTTCTGTATTGAAATTAGTCTCAAAATTTGTTTATTTGCCATTCTTAGCAATACAAACCGAAAGAAATCCTGAGTAGTTTTAGTTCTGTTTTATTTCTCATAAAAGTCCGGTGACCATTGCTTTTTATATCCTATTATTATAGCACTGTGTCACATGGTTGCACATGCGAAGTATTAAAACAAAATTGTTGCAGATTAAAATTATGGGAGATAGCCGCATTTCCCTTTAACCTTGGCTGTAGTGACCACCTTCTGAAAACAGGTGAAACACCTGAACCTGAACTTGTAGAAAAAATAATTCAGATACCCAGAAGTCGAGGTACGTACCTCCCAACCCTTTCAAAATTGGAGTACGGTGATACACAACCCAACTTCTGAGCACATGAGATTATACCTATTTGTTTTTGATAACAAAAACGAAAAAGGCAACCGCTTGCTAATAAAAGTTTTTTTGTTCGGGTACACTGTTGTTGGTGAGAATTGGCCGCTCTAGTTTGGTTTATTGTGACACTGAATTATGATTATATGTGCAGGAATGAATATCTTATTTCAATATAGAGAAAAATGGAAAATGGTTGTTGGTGAATTATGGGTTTAGTAGGGGACACATTTGTTTGCTTGTTTTTTTTTTTTTTTTGTTTTTTTTTTTTCTTTTTTGTTTTTTTTTTGTATTTTTTTTTGTCTACAAAAATCAGAAATTAAATAGGTGTTGATTGAAAGTGTGTGATATAAGCCTTTACTCCAATGTTTTGTGTGCACTGGCCGCTCTAGTTTGCAGCCGTTTCGAGAATGTTGTTAAGAGGATAAAGGACAATTGTGTTGCCGTGAACTGTTGATGTGTTGTAATACGCTGTCATTGCAGGCAGGGGTGTTATATGATTCGTTAACGTTGCAGAAATTGGCGCGTTACTGAAGTTGATGCGTTACGACAAGTTGACGTTACTGACATTAACTTGTTGTGACCTGTTGACGGTACAGGCATTGACGTGTTGTGACATGTTGACGTTGCAGACATTGACGTATTGTGACATGTTGACGTTGCAGACATTGACGTGTTGTGACATGTTGACGTTGCAGACATTGACGTGTTGTGACATGTTGACGTTGCAGACATTGACGTGTTGTGACATGTTGACGTTACAGACAGTAACGTGTTGTGGCATGTTGACGTTACAGACAGTGACGTGTTGTGGTATGTTGATTACAGACAGTGATGTGTTATGACGTGTTGACGTTGCAGACGTTGACGTGTTGTGACATGTTGACGTTGCAGACATTGACGTGTTGTGACATGTTGACGTTGCAGACATTGACGTGTTGTGACATGTTGACGTTACAGACAGTGACGTGTTGTGGCATGTTGACGTTACAGACAGTGACGTGTTGTGGTATGTTGATTACAGACAGTGATGTGTTATGACGTGTTGACGTTGCAGACGTTGACGTGTTGTGACATGTTGACGTTACAGACAGTGACGTATTGTGGGATGTTGACGTTACAGACAGTGACGTGTTGTGGCATGTTGACGTTACAGACAGTGATGTGTTATGACATGTTGACGTTGCAGACGTTGACGTGTTGTGACATTTTGACGTTACAGGTATTGACGTGTTGTGACATGTTGACGTTACAGTAAGTGACGTGTTGTGGCACGTTGACGTTACAGAAATTGACGTGTTGTGACATGTTGACGTTTGCAGACATTGATATGTTGTGACATGTTGACGTTGCAGACTTTGACGTATGACCTGTTGGCGTGACAGATATTGACGTGTTGTGACATGTTGACGTTACAGAAATTGACGTGTTGTGGCATGTTGACGTTACAGACATTGATATGCTGTGGCATGTTGACGTTACAGGCATTGACGTGTTGTGACATGTTGACGTTACAGACATTGACTTGTGATGTTGCAGACGTTGACGTGGAGGGGCTGGCGAGCCGCACTGTAGGCTTCTCGGGTGCGGAGCTGGAGAACATGATCAACCAGGCGGCCTTGAAGGCGGTGCTCGACAACGCCACGGAGATCAACGACGAGCACATCGAGTGGGCCAAGGACAAGATCATCATGGGTGCGTCCACGGGGGCGTGTGTGTGTGTGTGCCGGGGGGGGGGGGGGGTAATCATCAACGAGCGCATCACGCGGGCCAAGGACAAGATCATCATGGGTGCGTCCACGGGGGCGTGTGTGTGTGGGGAAGGGTGGGCGGGGGGAGGGGGTAATCATCAACGAGAATATCGCGTGGGCGAAGGACAAAATCATCATGGGTGAATCCACGGGGGCGTGTGTGTGTGTGCCGGGGGGGGAGGGGTAATCATCAACGAGCGCATCACGCGGGCCAAGGACAAGATCATCATGGGTGCGTCCACCGGGGCGTGTGTGTGTGTGTGCCGGGGGGGGGGTAATCATCAACGTGCATATCGCATGGGCGAAGGACAAGATCATCATGGGTGCATCCACCGGGGCGTGTGTGTGTGTGTGTGGGCGGGGGGGGGGGGGGTCAGAGGGGGGGGGGGGGCAATCACCGACGGTGGTAGCGAGAGGGCGGTGCTGGACAACGCCACGGAAGTCACCGACGAGCATAGCATGGACACTTTTTGGGGTTGGGGGCGGGAGGATAGAAGGAGGGCGATGCTCGACAATACGTTCGTTCGACAGTTCTCAATCATCTCAACATTAAACTGGCCTCCAGTTCTGTGAAAGTGCAATAAATCAATGATGTTGCTACCCCAAAAAATGATCTGGTTAAGAAACAATTAAATGGGGATTTAAAAAAGTGGCTGATTATCCCCCGTGTAACTTGGGGATATCGGTTTCAGCTTGTCCGTCTGTCTGTCCGCTTTCGTGCGCCAACGTGTCTGGGCTATATTTCCGAAAGTATTTGTCGTATTGCTTTTTCCTGTGGTATAAGGTTAGAACGTATATTGAAGGTGTACAACGTCGTATTATTTTTGAAATCGGCCAAAAATTGTCAAAAATACTTTTCAAAAATGGCTGTTTTTCAGGAAATTTTTTACGGAGATAGGATTGGTCCAGACGAGTTCTCCAAAACTATTCGAGCCAGCGTTCTGAAATTTTATGCAATGAAAATATAATGTACATGTGCAGCGTCGCATTTGAAAGTGGCCAAAATTTTTTGACAAAAATTGTCAAAAATACGATGTCTCAACAATATGTATTTTTTGTGTAAACCTGTTTGCACGTAGATAGATTGTGTCCAGACGCGTTCTCTGAAACTATTCGATCCAGCGTTCTGAAATTTTTTACAGTGAAAATGTGGGGATTTACTAACATCTAATGACATTATGTGTTACACGGGGGATCCTGCCTCGCTGAAACTCTAGTTACATTGTAGTGTGGCAAGGTTTGAACAGAGCTAAGCTTGAGCAGATGTGAGTCGAGTCGGGAAGGGTGTGGTTGGGGCGAGGAATGTGACATATCTGTGACCGGGGTGTGATGTGTGACATATCTGTGACCGGGGTGTGATGTGTGACATATCTGTGACCGGGGTGTGATATGTGACATATCTGTGAATGGGGTGTGATGTGTGACATATCTGTGACCGAGGTGTGATGTGTGACATATCTGTGACCGGTGTGTGATGTGTGACATATCTGTGACCGGGGTGTGACGTATGATATGTCTGACGGGGATGTGATGTGTGACAGGTCTGTTATGGGGTTTATGTTTGGCATCTGTGACGGGGTGTGATTTGTGACGGGGGTGTAATGTTTGACATATCTGTGACGGGGTGTGATGTGTGACAGGTCTGTGACGGGGGTGTGATATGTGACAGGTCTGTGACGCAGACGTTAAGTGTGATATTTCTATGATATGGGCGAAATATGTGAGATGGCTGTGACGTAGACGTGCTGTGTGACGCTGCTGTAACATGGGCGTGATGTGTGACATGGCTGTGACATAATCGTGGTGTATGACGCAGGTCCAGCAAAGAAGTACAAGATCCCGGACGAGG
The DNA here is from genome assembly GCA_949752745.1 of Protula sp. h YS-2021. Taxonomy (NCBI): domain Eukaryota; kingdom Metazoa; phylum Annelida; class Polychaeta; order Sabellida; family Serpulidae; genus Protula; species Protula sp. h YS-2021. The sequence goes on along the minus strand of OX457031.1, from coordinate 6,157,681 downwards.
AGACAAACCGGAACACGGCGTACCACGAAGCGGGTCACACGCTGGTGGCGCTTTATACGGCCGACGCCACGCCCTTACACAAAGTGACCATCATGCCGCGCGGTGACACCCTCGGTCACGTGAGTGCCCCACTCAACAGTGCCACCACCCCCCTCTCCCCCGCCGATCCGACACCCCCATCCAGCCCCAACACCTCCCCAGCCAGGCGCGACGCCCGGTCACACGTGTACCCGCCCCCTCTCAAACACCCAACTCCTACCCTCCCCAGTCATAAATAGCCATGCGCCACTCGCCCTTCCTCAGTCCACACCCCAACACTCAACAGCGCTCCCTCCTGCCTGATCCGACACCCCGATCCCAGATCCCATCCCTCCTGGCCCCAGCCGCAGTGATCTTTTGTTTAGCAGACTGCATT
>OX457031.1:6106231-6157066 GCA_949752745.1 Protula sp. h YS-2021 | reverse complement strand
CAGGGTTGGCAAGTTTCTACCGAAGTGGGTAAATACCATGGTAATTACCGGGTAAAAACCCGGACGGTAAAAAGGGTTTTTACCATGGGGTTTCTACCATGGAGTTGCGGCGCTTATTTCTCAGATCTTTGCACACAAACTTGTGTACTGTTGGTAATTATCTTTCATGCAATTCATATCCACCACCACTGTTTACTTTACTCACGTGAAGCCACATCCCTTTGTCAAATATTTCTTCTTATGTATGCTGTGCAGTTGCTCTTATGCAATGGTCTTGTGATATTAACGAACAGACTATTTATGTAAGAAGTAATACCTGACAAAGGGATGTGTTTTCCCTGGAGTAATCGGTAAACATCAGCGCGATACTACTTTGATGTTAGAAATGGTCACATCCGTTTGTTAGTTAAACATCTTAAGAGGGTCTATATAATACATGATTTTGTGAAATCAAAAGTATTGCATTTTGAGGCTTCTAAACACAGTTAAGCTTTTGAATGTATTTAGTGGAAATTAAATAAATTTAGAAAACGTTGAAAATAAATTTCAACATGAATAACGGTGGCAGACCAAGGGATTCAGTATGGCAACATTTTACTCAATTCACAAAGGATACCAAAGTCTATGCTAAATGTCACAGGTGTGGAAATACACAATTAGCAAAGGCCGGTCGCTTAAAGCTCCATGGTAAGTGTTGTTAAGGGGTTTCTACCCTATTTCTACCATTTCTACCGGGTAAAAACCCTTTTTCCCGGGTTATTACCCTAGTTTTTACCCACGGTAGGGGAAAAAGGGTTTCTACTGGTAGAAACCCAACCCTGCAGCTGGTAACTATAACCATGCGTCAGCCAGCTGGTAACTATAACCATGCGTCAGCCAGCTGGTAACTATAACCATGCGTCAGCCAGCTGGTAACTAAAACCTCACATTCCCCCATGTAGTTGTTGACCATGCACGATGACGTGTTTCCAGGTGACGACCGGTGCTAGTTCGGACTTCGCCAAGGCGACGTCGATAGCCGAGTCGATGGTGATGTCGTACGGCATGTCCAAGGAAGTGGGCTTACGCTCCGTGAAGGAGAGCGAGGCGGGCAAGGACAAGGTGGTGGACGAGGAGATACGGCGCCTGCTCAACGTAAGCCCTGCGAGGAGCCCTCACCACCGGACCCACACAGCTCCCACGCCCCCCCCCCGCAAGTGCTGCGGCACCCCTCACCACCCCACCCACACAAGCCCCACGCCCCCCCCGCAGGTCCTGCCAGCACCCCTCACCACCGGACCCACACAGCTCCCACGCCCCCCCCCCCGGAAGTCCTGCGAACACCCCTCACCACTCCACCCACACAGCTCCCACGGCCTCCCCCCCCGCAAGTGCTGCGGCACCCCTCACCACACAACCCCCACGCCCCCTCCCTCCCCCCTCCCCCCCCCCCACAAGTCCTGCGAGCACCCCTCACCACCCTTGCGGCGAGACCGTTGTTAGAAAATGCGCACATACACACATACAGAGTTGAACTTCTTTAAACCGCCATGGCCCTGGTGCATAAAATAAAAACGCGCCGGATTAAGAGACATGTCCGTGTATTAAGCGACATGTCCGTGTATTAAGCGGCATGTCCGTGTATTAAGCGGCATGTCCGTGTATTAAACGACATGTCCGTGTATTAAGCGACATGCCCGTGTATTAAGCGACATGCCCGTGTATTAAGCGACATGTCCGTGTATTAAGCGACATGTCCGTGTATTAAGCGACATGCCCGTGTATTAAGCGACATGTCCGTGTATTAAGCGACATGTCCGTGTATTAAGCGACATGTCCGTGTTTTAAGCGACATGTCCGTGTATTAAGCGACATGCCCGTGTATTAAGCGGCATGTCCGTATATTAAGCGACATGTCCGTGTTTTAAGCGACATGTCCGTGTATTAAGCGACATTTCCGTGTAAGCGATATGTCCGTGTATTAAGCGACATGTCCGTGTATTAAGCGACATGCCCGTGCAAGCGATATGTCCGTGTATTAAGCGACATGTCCGTGTATTAAGCGGCATGTCCGTGTATTAAGCGACATGCCCGTGTAAGCGATATGTAGTACTCTATACTCTGTGTACATTAACATTAAGGACCTGAACTGTGATTGAAAGGTGGAGTAAATAATGATATGCACACTGTTATATCTGGATTCATAATACAGACAACTGAAGAAAAAAAATGGCGTTGGGATGAAGGATTTTGATTGCTTTTGCGATTATTTATGTTCCTTTTTTCTCATTAGGAATCGTACGACAGGGCGAAGAAAGTGTTGGATGAGCATCGGAGTGAGCTGGAGCTGCTTTCCAAAGCCTTGCTCGAGTACGAGACACTGGCTCTTAGTGACGTCAGGACCCTGGTAAAAACCAACCAGCTGTCCAGCCTCAAGTCACTGAAGGTCAAAAGCATGGCCGAGAAAGGGCCGCAAAACGGGGGCGGGAAAAAGGGGAGCGATAAAAAAGGGAGCGAGAAAAATGGGGGTGAGAAAAAGGGCTTTTTTGGCTTATAGTGTTTATTTAGAAAAAAAAAAACAAATTAGATAAATAAATTTAAGTATTTGACGGAAAGTCAACACGGACCACGATCCAGATGTGTTGTCCTCTAGGACGTAAGTCCGCTAGTTTTTTGAGACATTATGTTGTGTGCACACATAACTACTCCAGAGCAACTCCTGCGCATTTCTGTGTAGGTTTTATATCTCGTGTGAGAGACACAGGGCAAAGCTTGATGCCTGATGTGGTAAGAGTTACATGTTAAAGTAATATGTCGGTTCCCATAAATCGTGGTGTGTTTGGAGGGAGGGATGCGGGAATGGGGTGCGGGAGGGGGGTTCTGGAGGGGGTGAGCGTGGTAAAAACAAAAGTCTGTGAAGGCAGATCAATTTTATTGCATATGACGGGGGGAGGAGGAGAGGGTAAAGATGAGGTCATCGCCTGGCAGTTCCTGGACCTGGGGCGGGTACAGCTGTGTGAGGGGGGGGGGGAGGGGGGAAGAGGGGGGGTGGGTGGAGGAAAGGGGTGGAGATGAGGTCATCGTCTGGCAGCGGGGCGAGAACAGCCTATGCCGTGGGGGTGGGGGATGGGGGGTGTTTTCTCCATGAATTACGCTCCTTGGCCGTATCCAGGGGTGTGCGTCAAACCACAGCATTTGCTTCCGGGTTCTGCGTGTTCACACGACCAGCAAGTGGGTGAACCAAGGGACTGCCCTCTCACCGCCTAGTCCCACTCTCCATGGCTTCCTCTGCCGTTTTCGCATTTGCCAAAAGTTCGTAAAAAAACTTCAGAAAATATGAATCAGACTATTTTAAAACGAGGCGCAGCTTTCCCGTTTCTCTTCTCGTGTGTTCACGGAGCAATAACTACGCCCCTGGCCGTTGTAGTACCTCAAGTATAAAGACTAGATGCAACCAATGTGGTGGTTCATTAAAAAAAAAAAAAGACGGGTTTTTCCTGAAGTAATTTCGGTATCGTTGTGTCCGTGGAATGTCTGATTTGGAATGTCACTTTTTTGGCGAGATTAAAACTGAGTGTAGAATATAAACAGTAACGCAAGTTTGTAGAGGCACTGAGTTTTATGCTGAAAAATCGGGTGACTCGTTCTGCAACGAGAACGGGTTTAACACAGGAAGATGAGATGCCCTGGAAAGTCGTGTACAATAAACTTGTGATTGATCCGATAAGCGTGGTCCTTAAAGTATATGACTTGAAACATTCTGTTACTGAAGATCGTTCGTGGCAAGTTAAAAAAAAAATCGACAATTTTTTTTCTCGAATTGTAAAAAAATGTGAATGATGCTAATTGTAGTAATAGTTCAAATTTCGAGAAAAAATACAACAGTTTTTCCATAAAAAGGTAGACAAAAGGTTTTCCATACACAGTACTGCTTGCAAGTGCTTTGTTTTCATAAAGTAATAAAAAAAAGAAAGAAAAGTTTCTACTTCCGATAGGTATAGCAGTCATAGTTTTCCCTTTATCCCTTACACTGTGTCGTCATCGTCGGAGTATCGACATCGTCACTCTCGTCGTCGCTGTGTCGTCGCCGTCACTGTGTCGTCATGGTCACAGTGTCGCCATCGCGCTGTGTCGTCATAGCCACCGTGTCGTCATCGTCACTGGGCTCTCATCGTCACCGTGTCATCATTGTCAATGTGTCGTCATGGTCACTATGCCGTCATCGTCACTGTGTCGTTACCGTCACTGTGTCTTCATCGTTACTGTCTCGTTAGCGTCATGGTATCGGCAGCGTCACCGTGTCGTTATCGTCACTGGGTAGTCATCGTCACCGTGTCGTTATCGTCACTGTGTGGTGTCCGTCACTGTGTCGCCACCGTCACTGTATCATGGTCACTGTTATCGTCACGGTGTCGTCATCATTACGGCGTCGTCATCGTAACCGTGTCGTCAACGTCACCGTGTCGTCATCGTCGCTGTGTCGTAGTCGTCACTGTGTCGTAGTCGTCACTGTGTCGTTATCGTCACTGTGCCGTTACCGTCACTGCGTCGTCACAGGGGGCATGGAAATCTGGTTTCATTTTTTTCCACAGTATAAGCGAAGTAAAAATGTGTTCCTTTCTGTTTGTATTGTTCAACAAACTCTGTTATGCCTTTTCGAGATTTCGAGTAAGTTAGTGAAAGTGAAAGTGATGATGTCATTTGTGATGAATAAAAATTGGAAGATCTTTAAAAACTTGTTTTTCCTGCCATATCTCATAACTGCTTAACACAAATGTACTTGTATAGACTTAGAACTTGACGTAGAATTGTGTCTGCCCAAAAAAGGAGAAACTCTTGTTTGCTGGTGATTCTGTCTGTCCGTCCCTCTCTGTGATTGTGTGTTTGCTGTTGGCCGTTGATACACCTTTTCAGCTGAGAATCAGATGGACACGATCGCTGCTTGTTTGGATAGGTCGATTTAATCCGCTCGAATGCGCGACGAGATCAATGACGTCAAAACGTTAAATTGGATGTAGTCTCCATCTCCAGCGCAAAACTTTGCTGGGTGACACTTTTGGAAAATTTCCCAGGTGTTTTTGCCGGTTTAATGAAAGCAGTAACTTTTGGCTTCATGATGTCACCGCGTGCAATAAATGTACTACCAATATGCCTCGTATCGTGACCTCGTTAGTGTCTTGTTGCACTTCGGAATATAAAGTCATGACGTCATCGCGTGCAGATGTACTACAATTACGCGTCGTATCGTGACCTCGTTAGTGTCTTGCTGCACTGCGGAATATAAGGTCATGACATCATGCTCTAAATCTGCCCACGCGATGCGCAAAGCGTTCTGTCGGTGATTACATTGATCTGGCAAGCTTATACCCGCGAGGGGTGAAGTTCACATAGGTCCTTACGAATCGTTTGTCTGTAAGACCGCTCTGTATTACGGCATGCTATGCTCTGAGACACTCGCATCAACAGAAGCTTGCTGTCACGTTACAAATGTCGACATTTTTCGTTGCTATTGGCGACGCATGCGGACATTTTTACGTTGCTAGTGCCGACGCATGTGGACATTGTTTCGTTGCTAGTGCCGACGCATGTGGACATTGTTTCGTTGCTAGTGCCGACGCATGCGGACATTGTTTCGTTGCTAGTGCCGAGGCATGCGGACATTTTTTTTTATTGCCAGTGCCGAGGCATGCGGACATTGTTTCGTTGCTAGTGCCGAGGCATGCGGACATTGTTTCGTTGCTAGTGCCGACGCATGCGGACATTGTTTCGTCTCTAGTGCCGACGCATGCGGACATTGTTTCGTTGCTAGTGCCGACGCATGCGGACATTGTTTCGTTGCTAGTGCCGACGCATGCGGACATTGTTTCGTTGCCAGTGCCGACGCATGCGGACATTGTTTCGTTGCTAGTGCCGACCCATGCGGACATTGTTTCGTTGCTAGTGCCGACGCATGCGGACATTGTTTCGTTGCTAGTGCCGACCCATGCGGACATTGTTTCGTTGCCAGTGCCGAGGCATGCGGACATTGTTTCGTTGCCAGTGCCGACGCATGCGGACATTGTTTCGTTGCTAGTGCCGACGCATACGGACATCGTTTCGTTGCTAGTGCCGACGCATGCGGACATTGTTTCGTTGCTAGTGCCGACGCATACGGACATCGTTTCGTTGCTAGTGCCGACGCATGCGGACATTGTTTCGTTGCTAGTGCCGACGCATGCGGACATTGTTTCGTTGCTAGTGCCGACGCATGCGGACATTGTTTCGTTGCTAGTGCCGAGGCATGCGGACATTGTTTCGTTGCTAGTGCCGACGCATGCGGACATTGTTTCGTTGCTAGTGCCGACGCATGCAGACATTGTTTCGTTGCTAGTGCCGACGCATGCGGACATATTTTCGTTCCTAGTGCCGACGCATGCGGACATTGTTTCGTTGCTAGTGCCGAGGCATGCGGACATTGTTTCGTTGCTAGTGCCGACGCATGCGGACATTGTTTCGTTGCTAGTGCCGACGCATGCAGACATTGTTTCGTTGCTAGTGCCGACGCATGCGGACATTGTTTCGTTGCTAGTGCCGACGCATGCGGACATTGTTTCGTTGCTAGTGCCGAGGCATGCGGACATTGTTTCGTTGCTAGTGCTAACGCATGCGGACATTGTTTCGTTGCTAGTGCCGACGCATGCAGACATTGTTTCGTTGCTAGTGCCGACGCATGCGGACATATTTTCGTTCCTAGGGCCGACGCATGCGGACATTGTTTCGTTGCTAGTGCCGAGGCATGCGGACATTGTTTCGTTGCTAGTGCCGACGCATGCGGACATTGTTTCGTTGCTAGTGCCGACGCATGAAGACATTGTTTCGTTGCTAGTGCCGACGCATGCGGACATTGTTTCGTTGCTAATGCCGACGCATGCGGACATTGTTTCGTTGCTAGTGCCGACGCATGCGGACATTGTTTCGTTGCTAGTGCCGACGCATGCAGACATTGTTTCGTTGCTAGTGCCGACGCATGCGGACATTGTTTCGTTGCTAGTGCCGACGCATGCGGACATCGTTTCGTTTCTAGTGCCGACGCATGCGGACATTGTTCCGTTGCTAGTGCTGACGCATGTGATGTCTGAAGTTTATACAAATTTGAACTCGGATCAACCATCAGCAGTAGACTTAAAAAAGGAAAACGACGTGTGACGTCATCGAGAGTGAAGTACAAAAGGTAAAACTTCGTCGGCTTATTCTTGAACCTCGTGATAATCAGTTAATTACTCTGAATAAAAAGTAACAGATATAAAAAAACACAATTTGTTTACAACATTCAGTAAAGAGTTCAACTTGTGTTTACTCATTTCGGCCTAAACTTCTCACTGGCTTTTAATCGACTCGTCTCAACAGTAAAGGGACAACTACTTATGGCTATTAATACTTTGTAAATGTACAACTGACAAGATTTCTATGTTGTCGAAGACCTTGATTTGCGTTTGGTGGACATGGCCAAATATTGAGCGTTCTGACGCGTTTCGTGGCCTTAGTTATATCCGTTGTGTAGTCATTGTGGTCGCTACGAGTGTGATCAGTTGTGCATTGAGACAAGCAAGTGACCAAATCAGTAATAAATAAGTAAAAAAGAAGTTACTTTCTTGATCCTCGATCGTGCAAGTTTAGACCAGCTGACTCTAGCTGGCCTGGTGCGATAGAGGTAGGCCTGGTGCGATAAAGGTAAATCTGGTGCGATAGAGGTAGGCCTGGTGAGATAGAGGTAGGCTGGTGCCATGAGGTAGATCTCGTGCGACAGAGGTAGACCTGGTGCGATAGAGGCAGGCCTGGTGTGATAGAGGTAGATATGGTGCGATAGAGGCAGGCCTGGTGCGATAGAGGTAGATCTGGTGCGATAGAGGCAGGCCTGGTGCGATAGAGGTAGATCTGGTGCGATAGAGGGAGATCTAGTGCCATAGAGGTAGGTCTGGTGCCATGAGGCAGATCTCGTGCGATAGAGGTAGATCTGGTGCGATAGAGGTAGGTCTGGTGCGATAGAGGCAGGTCTGGTGCCATAGAGGTAGATCTGGTGCCATGAGGTAGATCTCGTGCGATAGAGGTAGATCTGGTGCGATACGGTAGTTTCTGCGTCTTCCGTATGTTTGTGCCTTAGGCAGCCTTTTAAAACGCTGCTCCTTCGAGGGTTTTTTTCTCGGATATGATTCTACCCAGAAATGTTCCGAATATAGTATCTCCTTTAAAGTTTAAAATTTTTAAAAATTCAGATGATGGGAATTTTCCATGAATGTGTTAACATCGGTCATTCGATGTGTTCTTATGTTCAAGAATTCAATCAAATTATGTTATTTGAATTATGTAACTGCTGCAACTTTGAATATTTTATGCAAAAATAACACCGGTGGACAAAATTATTAATTGGGCAAGCCATAGATTTTTTATTGTGTCTTCAGAAAATTGCTGATCAATTTTGTTTGAAAAATTTAAGCAAGAGCTATATGATGGATAACGTATTTATTAATTCATTTTCGTAATCATTTGCGAGTAAACACGAATAAAAATCCGCAGAGTGGAGCCCCGGATGTGGACACCTCTCTTATTTGGACACTTCACTAATTTAGACACATTTTTTCAGTTTGTTTTGATTTCTCATTGGAATCAATTATGTCCAAACGCTTCTAATCTGGACACCCGCTATTCTGAATTTTAGACACTTCCCTTCAGTCTAAAATTCGACATCACATACAAAATTGACCCCGCCAATGTGGACACGGTATATAGTGGTTGCACTGTATTGTGCTGCATAAACTGCACCATTGTGTAAATAACATCTCCAAGGTTACCCCTCCCTTAGCTTGTTTGGTATCTATCTTGTGCTACTGATAAGGCGCTGCCTACTCCGCAGTGGGACAGAGTATGGCTTACGTAAGGAGTAGAATGACTAGATGTTCCCGCCACCGAGGAAATCGACAAGGACTGGGAGGAAAAACTAGTCTCCGAGCTGCGAAGTGCATACTGTGGAAATGATAAAGCTGCACATAACGTCACACAATCTGACAATGTGGATAACAGTGAAAAATCAACAAATTCAGACGAGGACATGGATGAAAACACTTAATGTCCAGACATGATACCGTCACTACGACACGCAGAAGCTAGCACAGAAAAGCTCATATTGTATTGTGGCGCTCAAAATATGCCAGAGCTCACAAGCCTTCCGTATTCCGCTGAAGACATGTTTGACGAAAGACTGGCTTCCTCAATAATGAAAGACAAAATAAACAACTTTTTCTTGCCACAGTAACTGTATGAACTGTATGAGTGCACATGAACTGTAATATATGTCCTCTTGCATGTAACCCTCTAATGTGGACACCCGCTAAATTCGACTCCTTATGGCATGGCACTTTTTGTCCAAATTAGCGGGATTCCACTGTACATATTTAAACGTAGTTTTGTTGCTATTAGTATAAATGATATTCCCTAAAATGTAAAAAAAAATCATTAATTGCTTCACATATGTAATATATATCTATATAAAATGTAAAAAAAATCATTAATATATATATATATATATATATATATATATATATATATATATATATATATATATATATATATATATATATATATATATATATATATGAAGCATTTGATAACCTAGTAATCATGTTTATGAGTATAATATCTTGTAGACGTAGAAGCCATGACCATGTTGTTTTTTCATTTTGCAAAACATTTGTTATCGTCATCCATAATAGAAATTTTGTTGGATATTACCGCGAATGTGAACGATGAACGGGTTTCCCTCTTCCCTGTTTACAATGCGTTGTCAACCAACCGACCAATCAGTCTCGGCGTTGTGCAAGTCCTGCTCAACTTGTCGAATACCACGATTCCAACTGATGGTTGGGGGGCATAATTCGAGTGATGGCTTCCGCGTCTACAAGATATTTAACTAATAAAAATAGTATAAATATTGAATACTTCCCATTTCCTTTCGAAAATATCGGTTTATGGACTGCAAAGCCATTACTAAGAGGGACTACAACCGATGATTGACACGCTGTCTGCAAGACCTTGTGCCGGAATGGCATTAATAAAAGAAATTGAATTCATTGGCATCTTTTAATTCAGCAGGTGCATAACCGTGAACTGCCCATGCCAAAATAATAAAAATGTTAAGTGTGGATTCACTTCATTTTGTGTTACACAAAAGGGTGATGTGTAACGCAACATTGCCGTCAGATGTCAGAATTGGCTATCTTAAACGACGTATCAAGCCCTACATCCTTAGTGCGGTGCTACAACTGCCAGCGGTATGAACATGATGGCGGCAAGTGTAAAAGCTCTGACGCAACAAATGTGCAAATTGCGAAGAGGACGATCATGACTACAAATCTAGCACTGATGATACTGAATACATTGACTCCAAGAGAAAATATCCAGCTTTCGCAAAGGGCTGCCCAGTGTGGCTCGTATCCAGTCTGGTCTCGTATCCAGAGGCAAGAAAATTAGTTTACAAAGCCCCATCATACGCTGCCGCTGCTAATATTAACACCGAAAAGTTTCTTGTCAGATGGATTTTACGTGGATCACAAGTGAAACATCATGTCGTGTAAAAACTTCAATCAACAGTCGAAGGGTTTTCTCTGGCTAATTCGACTGGTTCTAACACTGCAGTGAGCATGCCTTCCCGGGAGACCCAGTTGGCGTATGCACGTCCTTTTACTCCATCGCCGAGTAAGCTTTCTGAAGAGCCTACATCGCGAAAAGCGAAAGGCCAGGCAGAAGCACCCAGCCCTTCATCAACAAGACCAAATGTTGAAACAAGGGCTTAACTTCAAGACTGAGTACGGTAAGCAAAAGAATGATGACCACATTCCTAGAGAAAACAAACGATAACCATTTTCCCTATTAATGGATGTGGACAGCGAAACAGATCCACCCAAGACAATTGCCGAAAAGAAGGTGTGAAAGACGCGATACAATGTTGTGTATGTAATAAGTGGGTACACAGAACATGCGCCAAAGTAAAAAAAGAAGTAATAACGAAAGACAACTCAAAAGATCAATACTTTTGTCCTTCATATCAAAATATATTCCCCTTTTCTAATGTGTATAACGATGAGTTTTTATTTTAACACAAAATATTGAGGCCCATCAAACCATGTATATGAACAATTTTAAGAGTTTACTTTAAATACTTTGAAAATATAGATTTCACAGTGGGTGATGGGGAATCTAGTATTGATGGGGATTCTAATTTCTGTAATGAAAATAATGTTGTATGTTTGTGTCAAACAGAAAATCAGTTTAATTTTTAGATGAAAAATGTAAACGGATTTTCTATGATTCATTTTAATGCATGAAGTGTAAAGGCAAATTTTGAACAAATTTAAGACTACATCTTTAAATTAAAAACATAGTTTCGCGCCGTTGCATTTTCAGAAAACTGGTTTGAAACTGAAAATACAGATAAATTTTGTCCTGTAAATCTACACCAAGATTTAATTGTTAAAAAAGTAACTGAATTCTGTTGCAAATTTGTTAAAGTTTTAGGATGTATTACACTTGAGTTAGTTATTAAACAGGTAAAACCATTTTGGTTTCTTGAGGATATAGAAAACTCAAATTCAAATTTAGAAAAATGTATTGGATATATTAATACATTCTTAAGATGCATCAGTGACAAATCAGTCGATATCTATGGCGACTTCAATCTCGATTTATTAAAGATCACAAAGAGACAACAAATTTTATCGATCTTTTATACAGTCAGGGTCTCTCTACTGTAACAAGTAAAACACCAAAATTTTTCCGCCATCAGCAACACTAATAGACTATATCTTTATAAATGATTTTTATCTGAATCTTATTAAATGACAAATCGGAGCACTTGCCTGTTTATTGTGTTTGTGAGCATAGATAGGATGTTTTCCGCAAGTATACACGCAAAATCTAAGCTTGTTCGTAAATTTAGTGAGAAAATTGTGAAAATTTTAGAAAAGCTGTAGAAACAAAAAATATGTTTAACAATAACGGACAAAAGCAGGGTGCTCCAAAACGGAAGAGCACTACGTGGTACTGGTGTCTTCATACGTCCAGATGCCCCCGCTGCGTACACAAAACGACGAGAATTTCTATCGAAATCTCTGGAAAGTGCAAAAATGATGGATCCAGAAGCCCGGCTGGTTGGAGATAGACTGAAATTTAAAGGGAGATTCTACTCTGTAGCGGATATAAATAAAGCAGGGATATCAGACAGCGGCAGTACAGTTATAAACGACACCCAGGTTCGCTTCTACGGATACTTATCCCCCTTTAGCAATTTTTACAAATCTGAGGTCGCCATAGAAGGAACAGTCTTTAACTGTGTGGAACAGGCCTTCCAATATTACAGAGCCAGACGCGCAGGGGATGTGTACAGAGCGGACTGCATTATGCGGGAAACCAATCCAGTTCAAATGAAAAGAATGGGGAAGCGGGTGCAACACGGGAACGCCAGGGAGGCAGACTTAGAGGCGATGGAAAAAGTACTTTTCGGTAAATTTGTCCAAAATGAAGACTTTTGGCAAAGACTCCTAGCGACTTTTCCTAGGGCCATATTAGAATGTAATCCATACGACTCTTTCTTTTCTACAGGAAAACAGATATTTAGCAAAGACCTGGATGAACTAAAATATAGTGGGGAGAACAATCTTGGCAAAATTCTAGAAAAAGTAAGAGACAGGCTACGACAGGGGTAGATTTCCACATTGTTTTCAGTATCTCACAAAGAAGTTTTGTTATGATCCCCAATTAAGTGTTCAAGAGCAAGGTGACAGGTATTTGAATGTTCTAGCTGATGGTATTAGCTGTGGAAACTTTTAATAAAAGTTCGTCCATGGAAGTTCCACGAAAGAAAAATACCAGAGATATTTTGGAATATGAGAGCCCAACTCTCTTTGATTTTTATATTTATGTTATTCTGTTTAAAAACGTTATATTGATTCATATGTGGAACCTTCACGGGCTACGCGTCGTCAGTTGGCGGTCAGTGGCCGTTTATAATTTTTGCTTTAAAAAAAGTACTAACACCTCCACGGAGTTCCAGATATTACTGGTTCCTCTTGCTAAAAAATACAACATATTAAACATCGGTAGACATTGGCATGAACGATAGTGCCTAGTGTGAATAAAAGGCGTTGACAACGGTAACGGGAAAGGTAATACCGGTCGGTAGATGGAAGTCCCATGGAAGAGAGGTACAGATAATAACGTAAAATATTATTTTGTTTGGTTGACAAAGAGCACTGCCATATCACTCTATCCGTGAGGCTTCCATAAGACCTACGGGTTGTATGTTCCTGGCTTTGAATGCGTGTATGATTTGCTTTGATAAAGTTCCGTTGTTTATTCCATAGAGTGCCAAAAAATGCTTCCTCCTACTATTCAGCATTACACTTTGAGCATTAAGGGGCTGGTGGCATAAAAAAATACAGCTAAATCTCAAATGAAAAAACAGTAATTTTTGGATATCTATGGAAATCAGAGTCTATTTATTATCATTGTATACGTCGTCAAATGCATGCAGTGGTGCTGGATGAACGATGAGTAAACAATGCACGTCTGTTGAACATCACACCAGTGATAGCTGTGACCTGTGAAGGTTTAATTCAATAATCGCTATACACACGTTAAATATTAATAAACAGGGTGACTTAGTGCCATAGCTGACAGCTATGGTTTTACATACATGGCAATGTGCGCTTGCTGCCCTAGACACTCTGTATAACGTCGGTCCTTTATTCTCTCCAAACAATTAAAAAGTGTGTAAATATCATTCCGTGCTCCTAAAGCTCAAACCAAAAGTTGAACAATCTATTAATTTCAAGCTCTTTAATCCGCACTACATCACTGCGCTTACTACATTGTTTAATTATACTGCGTCTTTTTTTACATTACTGTTACAAACTTTGCTGTTATGGAGAACATTGCACATCTACCACATGGCTGATAAACACTCAAAAAATATAGCTAATAACAGTGGATGGCTACAAAACTAACATTCTTTTCACAAAACTGTAGGGGTTTGCGAAATAAACAGAAGCGCAATGAAACATTGCATTTTATTAGGTATCATCCAAAAGGAGAATTTGACATAATTATGCTACAAGAAACTCATTCTTGTACAAGTGAAGAAAAGCTTTGGAAATCTGAGTGGGATTGCTATAGTAGAGGTGATGAAATGATATTCTCTCACGGTACAACATCAAGCAAAGGGGTACTCACTATTATTAGAAAACGCTTGATCGTTAACATGTTAAATTACAAGACTGATACTACAGGACGATATGTATTAATAGACATAAATATTAATGAACTCCAATATTGTATCTTAAATCTATATGCACCAAATCTTGAGTTTCAAATCAACCAGGTTAATTTCTGGGAGGAGATCTATAGCCTTTTGGCTAACAGACGAAATGCAAAGTTAATATTAGGGGGTGACCTAAATGCAATCCTTGATGGCGAGCTAGATAGATCGCCACAGAGTTTTACGAAGTTTAGAGGAGTCGAAAAATTGTTACAATTATGCGATGATTTTAATATCGTGGACTTGTGGCGAGTGAAAAACGGAAAAACATGTCGATTTACCTGGCGACGTCTACACCGCTCTTTGACTCAATCAAGACTAGACTACTGGCTAACTTCATCATCTATAAATTTTGATTTAAACTATATCGATATAGTTCCCGGCTTTAGATCAGACCATAGTGCTATCATATTAAAAATCTGTGTCACTGATGAAAATCTTAAAAAAGGTCCCGGATGGTGGAAATTCGCTTCATATTTACTTCAAGACCATAATTATGTCACCCTTATTAAAAATATAATAGCAGATCAAAGACAATTCACATCAAGTAACCCTCACACTGACTGGGAGTACTTAAAGCATTTAATTAGAAAAGAATCAATCATATATTCAAAGAACAAATCCAAACAAGAGAAAATTGAAAAACAAAATCTCTATAACAAGTTAAACGTGCTAGAAACAGAAATCGCCAGCAAATCAAAATCCAGAACAAGTGAAGAAATACAGGTTGAAATTGAATCTGTAAGGATTGATCTTGAGACGTTAGAACGCACAGAATCCTATGGCTATTATTTACGTAGCAAAGCATATTTTCTTGAATTCGACCAAAGAAACTCTTCTCTATTCTTCAATTTGGAAAAACAAAATTACGAGCAAAAGAAGATCACTAGACTCGTAGGAATGAATGGCGAAGAGATAATAACCCCTAACGCCAGTCTCTCCGAAACTGCGCGTTTTTACGAAAGACTGTTTGATAAAGATCCAAAAGTATCAAATATATTTTATAGCGATTTTCTAAAAATTGATTCTATTCCGCAAATTAACTATGAAGATAAAGTAATGCTCAACAAGGACCTCACCAAAGAAGAACTTTATGAATCAGTAAAATTAATGGATATAAATAAAACTCCCGGCACTGACGGTCTCACAAAAGAATTTTACCTTTTCTTTTGGAACGAGATTTCAGATTATCTTCTCCAATCTTACAAATATAGCTTTCATTGTGGAAATCTAAGCTGTGAACAAAAGCGTGGTATCATTAGACTGATTCCTAAAAAAGGTAAAGACCTTACCGAACCTAAAAACTGGAGATCCATTACTCTGTTAAATACCGATACGAAAATATTGACAAACTGTCTTGCAAAAAGGTTTCAAAAAATATTGTCAAAAATAATAGCAACTGATCAGAACGGTTTTATTAAAAACAGATTTATCGGTTATAATATTCGCACTTCTATTGATTGCATAGATTATTTAAATCGTAAGAACAAAGAAGGAATCCTAGCATTTATAGACTTTGAAAAGGCATTTGATAAGCTTGATTGGAATTTCATTGATAAGTTGTCTTGAAGCTTTTAATTTCGGAGCAAATATCCAGGAGTGGATTAAAGTAGTTTACACTGACATTGAAAGTTGCACAATAAACAATGGGAACAGCAGTAAATATTTTAAAGTAAGAAATGGCGTACGCCAAGGAGATCCTTTATCGGCGTTACTTTTTATTGTTGCAGTAGAAATACTCGCTATAGCAATAAGAACAAACAAACACATAACAGGAATAAAACATAATGACTTTGAAACAAAAATAAGCCTCCTTGCGGATGATACCACATTAATAGTATCTGATATAATATCATTGAGAAACGCTTTAAATGTCTTTACTTTATTTTATTTTACTTCAGGACTCAAAATTAATTATGAGAAATCTAAAATTTTACAAATAGGTAGGCCTAGGATACACTTTCATAAATGGAAACCCTTTCGCTTAAAATGGACAACAGGTGATGTGAAATCTCTGGGAATACGATACTTCAACGATGTGGACACTATATATAATATCAATCTTAAAGACAAAATCAACGATTTTAAAGGGACTTTACAACGTTGGAAATATTTTCACGTGACTTTAAGCGGAAAAATTACCATAATAAAAAACTTAGCCTTACCAAAAATTATATATGCAACTAACTCTCTTTATACACCACCTTGGTTTATCGAAGAAATACAACATCTCATAGAAAACTTTATATGGAGCGGCAAACCTCCCAGAAAACAAAGACTAGTCCTTATTCAAGACTATAAAGACGGTGGCTTAAGGCATTTAGATTATTTTTCCTTCTTGAAGGCACAAAAAAATTATGTGGATAAAAAGACTATTCAATCTCACGAAATCTTTCAGTATTGAATTTATTCGAGAGTACTTGCCAGACTCTCTAAAGTTTTCTGAAATTCTCTCTCTTTCTCTAAACACCAAAAAACTACACTTCGAAATGCCAAATTTTTATAAAGAAATTTTCCACCATTGGTTTAGTGCAAAATCTGAGCCGGTCACAGCTGTGGACATAGTAAATCAAAGCTTATGGTACAACAAGTATATCCAAATAGGAAATTCACCGGTATTTTTTAAAGAATTATATACCAAGAAAATATTGCGTATTTCGGATATAATGAATAAGGATGGGTCAATTATGTTACCCCTAGAAATAAAAAAGAGGTTTGATTGTAAAATAAATGTCTTAAATCTATTCAGCCTGGTGGCAGCGATTCCGCAAAAATGGAAAAGTGTATTGGCACTAGATACAACAAAAATTATAAGTAGTAAAAAAAATGTTAATATTATGTTTACATCTAAATTTTATAACTCAGTGATATCCAAAATATGCTCAAAATCAATATATTGGAACCTAGTTAGACTTCAGGAAGCTACACCAAGCTGTATAGATAGGTGGAAAAATGAAAATATATGTATGACTGATTGTGAATTTAAGGAAATCTTTGTTAAGACGAAATATTTGACAAGAAATGTTCGAGACAGTATGTTAAACTACAAAGTGATGCATAAAAAATATGCATCAAATTATATAGTCGCAAAATTTGACCGGACGGTCGCATCAAACTGTCAGAATTGTAAAGTGAAGAATGATATCATGCATATGTTTATCCTCTGTTCGAATTTAACTTTATTCTGGAAATTATTAGAAAACTTTATAAATAATAACATTATGATAGAAGCCAGTATCGCTCTGTCGAACAGAATGAAACTATTGGGAATTATTCGAAGCGATAACTTAGGGGAGAGGAGTTATATGGTTGATTTCATTCTTCTGCAAGCAAGATTATTTATTCATCGTTGCAAACTTAACAGTAGAGAAGTGTACTTTATTGAATACCTTAAATTTCTAAAACCTAAAGTATATTTTGAACGAATTTTAAACAAAACAAATATATCTATATGCCAAGCTTTAGAAAAAATTGACCAATTTTTATAGTTGATTTTTTTTTCTTCCTCCCGCACTTTTTTTTTGTTCTGTCTTCAACCCCCTGCTAATATGCTAATATACTATTGTTGTATAATGTTCATTCTTATTGTCAACCGCTAAACTGAAACTTGATTTCAGTTGATTAGAAAGTGTTTGGCCAGAGTATAAAAAAAGCACTTGTTCTCCTTAACAGCATCAAAAAAAAAATGGTCACTATGTTTGCGTTGCCATAACTTGATATGTATGAGTTTTAAAATATATACTGGAATGAAGTGATAATAAAAAAAAAAATGTTTAACTGTATTTATGTAAATAATACATACGATCATTTTATAGATACCTTTAAACACCTGTACAACAGAAAAGTTCGTGTTAATTCTGAGCAAAAAAGTAACCTATGGATTACCAAGATACTGGTAGATGCGTGCAAAAATAACAATAATTTGTGTGGCATTTGTTAGAAAAAGATCCCAATAAAATGAACCAAAATATTAAAAAAAAATTTACTATCATTTTGTATGTTTTAAAAAACTGATAACACTCTGATGCTTGAGCAAAAAATGAAATATTAAACCTATATGTAACATAGGAAAGTGTCATTAAAATGTGCTGGTGTTAATGCTTTACCCACCAAATTTTTCCATAGCAATAAAAATAAAGTGAGTGGGGAAGAATGTTGCTAATGGCTTTAACACTTTTTGTGCACACGTCGGATAGAATGTAGCAAAAGATGTTCCAAAATATGACGTTCACCCATTCGAGTAAAAGGGATGACACAGTCTCAAAAACAATGTTTTAGACCCTGTAAGCGAAATAGAAATACTGAGTATTGTTCGATGTTGCCAGGTAAAGTGTCCACTGTTGTGATGATTTGGGAATGAAATTTTAAAGAACTATTTCACTTCACTGTCAATCCCTTCTGTTATAAGTGTAATTTATCTTTTACTTATGGAGTGCTTCCGGATAAGATAAAACTTGTTAAAGTTGTCTCTCTTTTAAAATCTGACGGTAACTTTAAATTCCAAAAATTGCAGGCCGTTGTCCTTGTGTCTCGGTTCTTGAAAATTCTTGAAAAATTACTTGATAATTTTCAGTTACCTAATGACAGCCAGTATGAGTTTTGATCTGGCCATTCCACATCAGTAGCGATAATGGAACTTGTAGAATAAATGAACAGCCTTTGACGAAAAGTATGTGGTAGCGGTATTTATGGATCTCTAAAAAGCATTCGACATCAGTGACCACCATTTGACGACATCCAGGCCAGTGATCATGAATGACAATTTCTAAAAATTCTATGTGGTGCGTCACATATTATTTTTTCTGCATATAACCGATATTTGTAATGCCTCCAAAATTATTAAATTTATTGTTTGTCGATTATACTAATTTATTTAAATGTGGCGCAGAGTTAAAGTTGTTAAGGCAATTAGTTTAGAATTGAATAAATTGCATGTTTGGTCCAATGTGAGTAATTAACTTCAAATATTGTGAAGACAAATTACATGATTTTCACCAGAAATGTTATTGCAGATTATATACCAATATACATTAACAATAGAGAAATACACACCACTCATGTTTTAAGATATTCTAATAGGCGAAAATTGTCCTGAAGGAGCATATTGAAAAAGTTGTAAATTATCAAAATGTTGTGCTTTGATGTACAAAGCTTATTACAGATTTGATTCACATGCTTTATTTTTTTGTTCAGCTCATTATTCCTGCCTTACTTTAACTATTTTACGGATTTATTATATGTCTAGAGGTCCGCGCACAAAGAAATGATAGAAAAAAACCAGCATGCAGTTTTCATAGGACAGATCGCACGGTTCCCCGCTATAAGCATTTTCATAATAAATTGTTGGTAATTTTACACACGTCCTTCGGGTGATTTTGTGTGCATTGATTTGAAATTAATAAAGATATAACTGATATAATGCCGCGGCTAGGGGGGGGGGAGGGTATTACGTCAGAAATAATCATTACACGTAGCAAATAAATACTTAATATTTATTTTCTTAAGTGCAAAAACCGACTCAAATATCAATGCTCGCTGACCGCAGTACCGATTACGCGTCACCCCATCTGAGCATACTGAGTGCAAAAACATTGCGTTGTAAAATTTTGAAGAACGACATAAAAATAACAAAAGTAGGCATATAATAAAGTAATACATCATTCTGAGTGCGTACGATATTGTTTTTTGCCTTCAGCCTACAGGCAAAAAAAATATCGTACGCACTCAGAATGAAGTATTACTATTCGACAACACATCAAAGACAAAACTTCTGTCGGTTTATGTCACGTAACAGAAAGCCATCAGAATTGTATGTACTGTACATAAAAGAACTCACAAAACAACAATGTTTACTAAATTGGGACAAATAAAAATTTGCAATATTGCAGAATTCAAATGGCAGTTAAAATGTATAAAGCATACTATAACCTAATATTTCACTATTGCTACAAACTGTTACTGCATTCGCCAGCGTAACAAATTTAAGATAAAATATGCCAAATATCTGTATGGTCACAATGTATCTCAATACTAGGTGAAAAAAAAATCTGGAATAGTTTTTCAAAGAGTATTACTGAATGTAAGACAAGCAACAAGTTAAAAATGAAACAAGCTTATGTCAAAAACTGATATTTGAATTTAGGAAATACTTTGTTAATAAATATTCTTTGAATGAATAAAGTCGTTCAAAGCTTGATGTTGTCACCTTTCAGCCGAATATATCACTGCAATGGTTTTTTATTTTTTTTTTGTAAGTGTTGGCTCATGCAGAAGTACTTGCTTCTAGCCTTGCCTTTCTTACCTTTCAAATGTAATTGCATTATGTAAGCATTTGCAGTACATTTTTGCAGAGCTGATGTAGTTGGAATAAACTATTCTTATCTTATCGTGGTTCATTATTTAAGTTTGATGTAATTATGGACCAGGACAAAAGACTGCTGTATTACCGAAGCTCCAATCGTGATACTCATGGATATTGTTTTCACATGAATTTTGGCCAATCAACTTTGAGGAAAATGAAAACACGGTTTTTGAAAGTAGTAAAATGTAATAATTTTTTTAAATATGACATGTTTAAGTTTGTTGTGTGTATGGGCAATAGAATAATTTGTCGAACAAAATATTGTTAGCGATGCGTTTTGATGTCAAGCCGTTTTAAAGTGAAGCGACCTGTGTTTTCAAATATATTTGATGATTTTGAATTATCGCCCAGGGTTTCAGCTACCAGTAGGTTCAAGTTGGCCAGCCCCGAGTCAGCAGGGTTTGCAAGTTTTGGACACGATGCTAAACCCCCGGTATAAACCAGGTTTTTACCGTCCTGTCCAAAACAGTTTTGGAATCCGAAACGGTCCGAAACTCAAATTTAAACTATTCAAATATACAAAACGTGTTTCTCTGTTCATTCAAACATTTCCCTGTTTGTTTTTTAACTTTCAAACATTTCCCTGTTTTTTTTTTAACTTAACGTTTCTTCTTATGAAAACACTTTCAGTCCACATTGGTGTGTGAGTCGCAAATGTCACACCAGCAGACAGTCCACCCCACCAATATCCAAATAATGCGTGCCTGAAGAGTTCGATTGCTGTTAATTTAACACCCAAATTTAGAGCGCGCTTTAATCCTGAATCAAAGTCCTAATCTGTCACTCCATTGGCTTCTCTCGGAGTGCCTCTTGCGCGATATAATTCCTTTGCCACCGTATACTGCTCTGGGGATTGGCGAAGACGACTCCATATCTGCTTAATATCTTTTGCTCCAGTTTCGTAACTATTGTATGTAAGGTAAATCTCTTTACTTTGAAATTAGAGGACTTATGCACAAACATTGTGTAAATATTGTGTACATAATAAACAATTCAAAGAAATATTAATGGATATTATGCATAAAATGCATCAAGGTTAGTTTTTGTTAATTGAAAGCAACAAGCACCTCGAATGAGTGTCTTTTGTCCATAGAAGTTTAGTTGTTTTAGTTTCGGACCGTTTCGGACAGGTAAAAACCCCTTCGGGCGGTTTTTACCACGTTTTGGACACTTTCCGGTCCGAAATATGTTTCGGACCGTCCAAAACCCAACCCTGCGAGTCAGCTCTTCATGGTATGTCTCTCTGTCAGAGCTACGGCGCTTCCATCGTTCTGCGGACCCTTTCTGTCACCCCAGGACAGAAAAGGTCATAGTTCTTAATAATTCCTAGTTAATAGTAATGTCCATTGATATCAACTTTCGAGGCTCTGGATCTTTCGGCACACGCTTCAGGACACTGAGGTTTGGACGAGCAGGCTTTTTCACAAAGAAAACACACTGAGAAATATCCTAGCGCATTATTTTCGACCACATCAAAAACTACCAAACTTGAGTAAACGGCGGTTTGAAACTGTAGAATGATTGTTGTTTTGGATGATAATAGGGGATTCTATATTCTGATCTCAAGCAAACATCTGTTTTTCTCAGTACAAAATTCTCAATAATTTAGAACTGAGCCATTTATGTGATGCACTATTTCTAAATTTTATCCCCTAAATTTTATGAAACGGAGGGATGTAGTTATGAGCTCGTCCGTATGTCCATAAAAAGTAATAAGTTTTGTCTGGCCGACTTCTCATAGAAGGGTGTGTCATAGGAACCTGAAATCTTGCATGGTGAAAATATATATATTGAAGATGTGCAATGTGGCATTATCGTCCAAATCGGCCAAGGATTGACCTCGTGGGAAATTGTCAAAAATTGTGAATTTTTGGCTTGAACTTAGCAGTGATGTTTTGTCCGGCCGACTTCTCATAGAAGTGATTGTTGTAGGAATCTGAAACCTTGCATGGTGCAAATATATATATTGAAGATGTGAAACATGGCATTATTTCCAAAATAGGGAAAAACTGACGTGGGAAATTGTCAAAAATTGTGAATTTTTCGCTTGAACTTAACCGTGAGACGATGTTTTTTTCCGGCCGACTTCTCATAGAAGTGATTGTCATAGAAACCTGAACCTTTGCATGGTGAAAAGATAAATATTGAAGATGTGCAGTGTGGCATTATTGTCAAAATTGGCTAAAATTGACGTCGTGGGAAATTGTCAAAAATGGTGATTTTTTGGCTTGAACTTAGCCGTGAGGCGATGTTTTATCCGGCCAACTTCTCATAGAAGTGATTGTCGTAGGAACCTGAAACCTTGCATGGTCAAGATATATACACTGGAGATGTGGAACATGGCATTATTGTCAAAATCGGGAAAATCAGGGAATATTAAACACTGGATTGTGAAAAATACATAAATTGAAGTTGTTATTTTGAAAATATGCCAAAACTTCACGTGGGGAAAGCTGTCAAAATTGTTAATTTTTACCTGTAACTTTTTCATGCATTTTACTTTTCTGCTTCACGAGGGATCCTGCCTTACTAAGGCTCTAGTTGTATACTGCAAAGCGTTCAAGTTCTGTACTCAAATTCCTTTTTTTTAACTGTTTTCCTTCATCTTTTATTCAGTGATTGATTCGCTTCCTGGCTCTGCTGACTCGCGCTGTTTTATCTAATGCCAGAGCATGGATTTTGCTAACAAGGAAAATTCCCAATTTTTAACGGTACGTTATCCAAATGCGGTTTTGTTTTACAAAAAAAGCAGAAAAAATGTTTATCCGTCCAGAGCATGCTTTAAATTAAGTTAAAAAAGAATTTCAAAACATGTGTGACGATTAGCGCGGCAAAGCCTTCCCTGTATTTATCTGGAATAAAGGTGAAACTTTTTGTTCAATTTTTTTTTTAGCTGACGACTCCTGGGAGAGCCAAGAGAAAGTCAGTCTTAGATGTGAGAACACCCTTACAAGATGTGAAGCAAACGGGTAAGCTCGAGATTCCGGGGTGCTTCGGCCACTTCGGCCTAGAACGAGGACAATTCGGACTGGGAACAATGGAAACAATCCGTCCATTTTGAGAAATATTCGGACACTCGTAAGAAGTTCTCATAACTTACCAAAACATTGATATCTTTATTAATTTAACTTTGTCAACACAAATTTCTGCTTGTCCATATCTGTGTGTGCTGGTATGATGGTGTTGGTGCTTGTGTGATGGTGCTGGTGTGATTGTGATGATGGTGTTGGCGCGATGGTATTGGTGTGATGGTGTTGGGGTGATGGTGTTGGTGCTTGTGTGATGGTGATTGTGTTGATGTGAGTTATTAATTACCAACCATCGCACTACTCGTAAAGACATTTCTGGCGTGTTGATGACAATATAGTTCCCAGGGACGACGAGCTGGGCCACAGTATATTACATGTACAGTTTGTTTACGATAAAAGGTTCGACGGTGAAGTTGGGAGTGAAGAGAACCCCGCGTGTCGCAGCTCCTCCAGCCTCCCTGTCACCCGGCAAATCGGTGCGACGCAAAATCGTCCCTGCTAAGGTAGGTCTTGGGTGATCTTTTCCAAACCATCGGGCATGCTGAACGCGTTCGTGTGATTGTTTTTCTCGTTTAGTTCAACATGTAGTAACTGAGATGAATATTTCACGATGTCTTGCCGAGCAAGGAGAGAGGGCTACAGTGACCATTTTATGTTACTATGGTGACCATGCCAAAGTGCGCCTTATTTCGACAACGACAATCCTGACTACTTTTTGTGTGATTTGTCCACATGTGTTGGTGAACCAGGACTAGCTTTAACTTCTTTGACTTAGTCATACGTGACGTCGTGCGTCTTCAGTGAACCAGGACTAGCTTTAACTTCTTTGACTTAGTCATACGTGACGTCGTGCGTCATCAGTGAAGCCGGACTAGCTTTAACTTCTTTGACTTAGTCATACGTGACGTCGTGCGTCGTCAGAACATCCTGAAGGTTTTGTATGCCGCATCTTGGGAAGTGCAATCGTCTCCCTGTCTGCGGTTCTAGAAAGTCGATCGTCGCCAAACTGCATAACGGGGTCACTGACTCCACAACCAGTAATAGCAGTGTAAAGTGCAGTGTGACACTGTCAGTGTGACACTGTGGCAGGGTGGCATTTTGACACTGACAAGGTGGCATTGTGACACTGTGGAAGTGTGACAGAACCGGAGGAGATGAAGGGCTGCCTTTTCCGCCTACCCCGGGAACTCCCGGGGGGCTGGGTGGCTGGAAGGATGACTGACTGGATGGGTGTCTGACTGACTGGCTAGATGGCTGACTTGCTGGGTGACTGGCTATGTGACTGGCTGGATGACTGGGTGACGGACTAGCTGGGTGATTGACTGGCTGGATGACTGGCTGTGTGTGACTGCCAGTGTGACTGACTGGCCGGGTGAAAACCGCATTATTTCATAACATGAGTTTCAGTTTGCTGCTTGCAGGGTGGTGCTTTCAGTGTGAAGCAGGATGAGGCTGTCAGTCAGGATACCCTTATCTTCAAGCAAGTGGTGCGCATGCTCGATGCCTCCAAGCAGGTACTCGTCCCTGACCCTGTTTTAAGTACTACGTAGTGCGCATGCTCGATGCCTCCAAGCAGGTACTCGTCCCTGACCCTGTTTTAACTGAAACCGCTGCGACTTCCGCGTTATGGCTGTGGATTTATTCCGTCCATAGCTTAGTGCTCTCCGGCAAACCGCCAGATACGAAGCCGGGCTTCACAGTCGATCTAAGAACGTGCTGTTTGCTTGTAATGGTTCGTTTTCCGCTGTGAAAAAAAACTGTAAATGTGATTGCAAAGTTGCGAGTTTTCAACCGCACGATGTTTGTTCTGTTTCCTCCGTTTAAGGCTTCATATGGCACTTTTTTCACGCCTGAGTCATTAGTGTTGTTGTGCTAATGTAAAAGTAACCCAGTGACAATTATGGCCTGGGCATTAGACAGAAGTAGTAATGAGGTTTATCTCTTCCTTTTTGAAGTGGTACTTTGTAATACGGCTCATTTCAGTGCGCTTCCTGCGTTTTTCTTTTGTGTGCACAGGAGTACGCCGACAAGTTAGAGGAACACGAGCGGTACATTGTGCGCCTACAGCAGCAGATCGCCTCTCTCCCGGACACTCAAGCGCTGCAGAAACAGCTCCCCGACACCGAGGCACCCCTCTCCGACACCCAGGTGCCCATCCCCGATGCCCAGGCGCCCGTCAACCACACCCAGGAACCCCTGCCGTTCCCCGACATCCAGGTACCTCTCCCTGACACCCAGGCACCCCTCCCCGACACGCAGGCACCCGTCATCGACACCCAGGCGCCCATCCCCGACACGAAGGCACCCCTCATCAACACCCTAGCGCCCATCCCGGACATCCAGGCACCCCTTCCCGATACCCAGGCGCCCAGGGCCCCCCTCCACCTGTCCGACCCCCAAGCAGCACAGGCACCCCTCCCCCTGCTACAGGCGCCACTTCTCCCTGGCGTGTCTCCAAGAGCCGCTGATGTGAGCGATAACAGGGAGCCGCGCGACACCAGCTTCCGGTCTCCGGTCGTGGACTTGCAGCCGAGGGCGGCGTCACTGGGATCGTGCGGAGTTGGCTCCTACACCAGTACGCATGTGCAGACTGACTCAAAAGAAAGCCACTCATTTGAAACGCAGACTGACCGCGCGGTTCCTGTAGATGCCGGCGCACAGACGTCATCAGCGGGGCACGTATCCGCGTCCACACAAGCAGACGATCAGCGAAGCAGTGACGCGCACACGCAGACGGATCCCTGCAGCTCTTCCGCGGCACAAACCCAGACTTGCGCCGTCTCGTGTTCCGGCTTTGACATCTGTACGCAAACCCAGGGCGCGTCTTGTTCTGTTCAAACACAAACACTGTTTTCGCACGTGGCGGACGCTGCGATTCCAGCCGAAACACAAACCGATGTCACGCACGAGGCGGACGCTGCGATCCCAGCCGAAACGCAAACCGATGTCGAGCTCACGCGGTTGAGTTTGGTAAACGTAGAAACGAACACAGATCGCACTCAAGTGACGTCATCGGCCACCTGTGTGACGCCAAAGAAATACACAGACGAAGCCGTGTGCACATCCCCGGAACGCCTCTTTGCTGGCAGGTCAGTAGGGGTTTCTTGACAGTTTTCGATAACTGATGGGTTGGGGTTTGTTTACAGGCTGCCACTGGACATGTGACGTTTGTTTATTGGACACGTGACTAGTTGTGGTTGTTTACAGGCTGTCCTGGGACACGTGACTAGTGCAGGTTTGTTTGCAGGATGTCACTTGGCACGTGACTACTGCCGGTTTATTTGCAGGCCGTTGTTGAACACGTGACTAATGCCGGTTTGTTTGCGGGCCGTCACTGGACACGTGACTACTGCCGGTTTGTTTGCGGGCCGTCATTGGACACGTGACTACCGCCGGTTTGTTAACAGGTCGTTATTGGACACGTGACCACTGCCGGTTTGTTTGCAGGTCGTCATTGGACACATGACTACTGCAAGTTTTTTTATAGGTGGTCACTTGGCACGTGACTACTGCCGGTTTGTTTGCGGGCCGTCATTGGACACGTGACTACTGCCGGTTTGTTTGCAGGCCGTTATTGGACACGTGACTACTGCCGGTTTGTTTGCAGGTCGTCATTGGACACATGACTACTGCAAATTTTTTTATAGGTGGTCACTTGGCACGTGACTACTGCCGGTTTGTTTGCGGGCCGTCATTGGACACGTGACTACTGCCGGTTTGTTTGCAGGCCGTCATTGGACACGTGACTACTGCCGGTTTGTTTGCGGGCCGTCATTTGACACATGACTACCGCCGGTTTGTTTGCAGGCCGTTATTGGACACGTGACTAGTGTGGGTTTGTTTACAATCCGTCATTGGACAAGTGACTACTGCCGGTTTGTTTGCGGGCCGTCATTGGACACGTGACTACTGCCGGTTTGTTTACAGGCCGTCAGACATGGGACTGGAGCGCATCAGCGAGAGCGAGCTCCGAGGAGAACTCGAAGCAGCTACCATCAGCAACAGCTTATTACGTAGTGAAATCAGCCAGCTGCGCCAGGCGGAGGAACAGCTGCGAAAACAGCTGTCCGACATTTCTAACAAGCTTCAGCTGTCAGAAGCACAGAGGCAGCAAGCTGTGATGGTGTCACAGGTAACGAGACTTTTGAGCAGCTGGCTTCAGGTTGTTGCCTTGGTAACAAGCTTGTGTTGCTTGCCAGTACACCAGTACACCAGCAGCTACTTCCCGTGTACAATTCAGTACCTGCCTAATGAGAGAAAAGTCTTGATTTCCTGTAACAAAATGTTATAGCGTACTGCAGGCTGGCCAGCCGTTGTCGTCAGAGGAGCCGTATGCCGTTTTTAAATGTATTTTTATGTTTACAGGAAGAGGCAGCTGAAAGTCTAAAAACGAGTGAAAGCAGACTAGAGGCATTCTCTGGGGAAGTCTCCCACCTGCGGCAGCAACTTCAGGTGATATAATGTGCAAGAAAATCGAGACTGGAGAGGGGGGGGGGGGCGCGGTAGGGGGGTTGGTGATATAGCAAGGAGGCGGGGTTTGTCAGGTGATTTTAAATGTGTAAATATACATACAAAAAAAGTATTTTTTTGAAGTGACAACCAATACAATCGTATTATTTTTTATTTAATTTATTAATTAATTAAATAATTTATTTTTTGATGCTGAGAAAAATATCTGCAGCCAGACAAGATTGTGTGTGTGTAAATGTGGTTAATGTGTAGGCCAGGCTGTGGTTCGTGACGTCACTGAAGTCCTGCTATGGCGACTTGTGACTGTAAGCAATAGGTAGCTGTGACGTCACACACGTGTATACTTTAAAATAAATAAAATTATTATTTAAAACAAGAATACGTTAAGCAAGTAAGGATCCAAAGAGATGGCGTTGAAGGCGAAATAAGGCACTCTCGACAAAATCAGTCTATTCCGGAAAAGACTGAGTGAGGCTCAGCCTAATTGATACATATGATTAATCATAAAAGTTAAATTATACTTCATCCACTTAAGTAAGAATAGACTTACTTTGACTGCAGTGCCTTGTTTGGCAAATAACAAAAATAAATAAATAAAAAAAAAAAAACAAATGTGTGATTCCTGATTTGCTTGATTTATTCTTATTTTGAATAATAGGATGTTTAATTAAAAAATGAGTTGTGGAGCTGAATGTGAGGGGATTTTATGGCAGGAAAGCCATGAGAGGATGGAGGCAGCGACGGAAAAGCACAGGGCCCAAGTGAGCTGGTTCAAGGGCCAGATGACGTCACTGCAGCAGGACCTCGTCATCGCGTACAAGCAGCAGCGAGAGCAGGTCTGTGAACAAGGGGGAGGGGGAGGGACGCGGGGGGGGGATGGGGGGTTGGAACCTTGTCATCGCGTACAAGCAGCAGCGGGAGCAGGTCTGTGAACAAGGGGGAGGGGGAGGGACGCGGGGGGGGGGGGATGGGGGGTTGGAACCTTGTCATCGCGTACAAGCAGCAGCGGGAGCAGGTCTGTGAACAAGGGGGAGGGGGAGGGACGCGGGGGGGGGGATGGGGGTTGGAACCTTGTCATCGCGTACAAGCAGCAGCGGGAGCAGGTCTGTGAACAAGGGGGAGGGGGAGGGACGCGGGGGGGATGGGGGGGTTGGAACCTCGTCATCGCGTACAAGCAGCAGCGAGAGCAGGTCTGTGAACAAGGGGGAGGGACGCCGGGGGGGGGGGGTGGGGACGGGGGTTGAAACCTTGTCATCGCGTACAAGCAGCAGCGAGAGCAGGTCTGTGAACAAGGGGGAGGGGGAGGGACGCGGGGGGGGGTGGGGGGTGGGGGGTTGGAACCTTGTCATCGCGTACAAGCAGCATCGGGAGCAGGTCTGTGAACAAGGGGGAGGGGGGAGGGACGCAGGGGGTGGGGAGTTGGAACCTTGTCATCGCGTACAAGCAGCAGCGAGAGCAGGTCTGTGAACAAGGGGGAGGGACGCCGGGGGGGGGGGGTGGGGACGGGGGTTGAAACCTTGTCATCGCGTACAAGCAGCAGCGAGAGCAGGTCTGTGAACAAGGGGGAGGGGGAGGGACGCGGGGGGGGGGGTGGGGGTGGGGGGTTGGAACCTTGTCATCGCGTACAAGCAGCATCGGGAGCAGGTCTGTGAACAAGGGGGAGGGGGGAGGGACGCAGGGGGTGGGGAGTTGGAACCTTGTCATCGCGTACAAGCAGCAGCGAGAGCAGGTCTGTGAACAAGGGGGAGGGACGCCGGGGGGGGGGGGTGGGGACGGGGGTTGAAACCTTGTCATCGCGTACAAGCAGCAGCGAGAGCAGGTCTGTGAACAAGGGGGAGGGGGAGGGACGCGGGGGGGGGGTGGGGGTGGGGGGTTGGAACCTTGTCATCGCGTACAAGCAGCATCGGGAGCAGGTCTGTGAACAAGGGGGAGGGGGGAGGGACGCAGGGGGTGGGGAGTTGGAACCTTGTCATCGCGTAGAAACAGCAGCGAGAGCAGGTCTGTTGTCTGCTGTCCGGCGGGGGGGGGGGGGGGGGGAGGGAGGACGGGGGATTTGAAGCAGAGCGAGCAGGTCTGTTTTCTATGATCAAGTGGGTGGGGCGGGGGTGGGAAGGGGGGTTTCAACACGTACAAGCATCAGCGACAGTAAGTCTATCGTCTGTGGGCAAATGGGGGAGGAGGGGTGGGGTCGGAAACCTCGGGTCAGTCGTGTCCCCTTTGAGTAATGTCACACACAGAGAAGGAAGAAGGGAGGGGGGGGGGGTTGAGGGCGAATGGCAGTGAGTGGGAATTTGCCACACTCGGGTGCAGTATTTGCAGTGTATGTACTTATACAAACTCAGTACAAACTTATGTGATTTTATTTAATTTTAAACCACCTTCGTGCTAGCTCAAAGTGAGCCCGGGTCAAGGCATATTTAGAAGTTTTATTTAGTGAATAGGCCAAGCTTGAGACTGGGTTTAAGTCACGTTATTGAAACGGTGTAGATTTGACGCTGTAGGTGGAGTCATTGCGGAGTGGCGCGGAGGAATACAAGTCACTGTACCACGGCTGTCTGGAGAGAAATAGTTCGCTGGAGGCACAGCTACAGTGCTTCCTGGCACTACACGGTCAGCTTGAAGAGAATGCTCGTAAAACGGTGAGTGAAATGATATCACTCGAGATGGCGGAATGATGCGAAAACCCTCCCGCTGCCTGCAGCGCTGCTAGCACAAACCGGAAAGGCGGGTGCGACCAGTGCGCAAGGCCAAGGGAGGGTTTCCGGATTGGTGTCAGGATAAGTCGCCATCAATCCAACTCGCCATTAGGCGACTTGGCAACCAAGTCGCCTACTTTTGTGCCAACTCACCACAACTTGCACACCACATTTCTTATTTTGTTTTGTATTCTTTTTTACCGTTTCTTTCTTTTATTCTGTATTCTTATTTTACCGTTTCTTACCGAATAACATACTTTTGCTAATTGCCGAATGGAATGTTTAAATTTTTTTTTTGAAACAGCTAATTGCGTTTAGGTACATTGTTAATTATCATCTCTCCGAAAGTTAAAAGGCTTTTAAAAAGCTATTTTATTTATTTATTTCTTTATTTTTGTAATCTATACTTAAAAGAAAGAATACAACACAATTGAACGACTGGTCTAGCGAATAGAAATTTAATTGCAATTATTTGTGAAAAGAAAAGATGACACATTGCGCACATTGATTGCAATCACTTGTGCTATGAACCTTTCTTTAATTCGGTTCCATCCAGCTATAGATTGCAATTTGTTTTGACAAAAATAAAAAGAAAGAATTTACTTTGTGGTAATTGCACTTAATATGATTGCAATTCGTTGAAATTCATTGAACTAATAACGCGTTGATGGTGCAAACGGAGGGCCAATAATCTGTTTATTCAATAAAATATAAATACACATTGTTTTTTTTTTTTAATTTATATTTTACACACCATTTTCGTCACATTCAATTTTATATATATATGTATAGCGTTTATCCAACCTTTTTATGAAGTCGTAAAAGAGCACATTGTGTCTGCAAATTTCACCAGAAAACATGTTGACGACTTGGCAGTAGTGTAGGTGAGTTGGCACACAATTCCTAACTCTTGGCGAGTTGGTTGTGGTGACTTGGTATAAGGGTTTATGGCGAGTTGGATTGATGGCGACTTGTCTAGAATCCTTCCGGATCAGCCAAAAGCCGAGTGTGGTTTTATTTTTATTCCATCATTTCTTGCACATTTATAAACTTCATATAGTAATTATTGGCACTATTCTGTGGAATGCTGTATTAACATTTGAGATTAAAAATAAATTCTTGATATCAATAATTCCCTAATAAATGTGAAAATGGCATTCCATAATTTTTGCTATCTGTAATTGTATTTTTGATATCTCGAAATGTATTCTTGATCTAACAAAATAATTCTTGATATCAATAAATATTTAGAGATATCAAGAAATATTTATTGATATTAAAAATTACTTAATGATATCTAAAATTGATTTTTTGAGATCAAAAATTAAAATCTTGATAGCAAAAACACACCATTAAATAATGAAAGAGATATTAAGAGTTCATTTTTACTATTGTATCATGTTTCCGGTGTTTGAAATGCAACTAATTTTATCCTTTATCTGTATTAGAATTGTTTATTTGGATCAAAGAAACATTGCAATATCCTTTTCAACTATTTTATCTTGTCTCCCTTTTTCTGAAATGCAATTTACTTCGGCATTAATTATTCCCATGTATGTGTAATTGAAAACTGCAATCGACATCGGTCCTTTTTGAAATGCAATTAACTGGTTTGAAATACGTACATTGAGTATTAAATAAAAATCTCCGGTGTGAAATTATCAATTGCAATCCTGGTTTAATTTAAGCTTCTTAGTGAAAAGCTGAATAAGTGCTGAAAGTCGAGAGGAGTAATTACCTCCCACTGGGTGTCAACCTTTACTCCGGAGTAAAGTTTAGTCCTATAAATCACACTGGTTAACATTATTCAACAATACACTCCAACAAAACAATGGATAGATGCCTATGACTGTGGATGAAATATGTTCTGAATAGAAATTTTCAGTGCTGTCTGTCATGTGAAAAAAAAATTTTAGACCACGTCAGCAAGTATTGACTTGTGTTCAATGTAGATATTTTCAAAATAGGATTTGTGGATGGTCCAAACGAATGAAGGTTTTGCCGCAACAATCTTGACATTGTTTTTCTTTTCCAGCATCTCATTGTTCTGATTCAGTGATTTATGGTGTGTAAAATAGCTCGTTGATATTTATGGAGGGCAGGTGGGCGGTTGGGTGTGACGGGGTGTAGCAGTATTATAAATCTTCAGTGACATCAACCGAATTGTGGTGTGTATTCTGATCACTCTACGTACTTAGCACTTGTTTATGTAGTGTGCGTGTTCCATTTTATGGTGTGTTATATTGCAGCATTTTCAATGTTTGGTTGATTGCTTCTATTCAATTTGTGAACAAAAATGTAGGAATTCTCTTTAAGTTGTCTTTTTATCATTTATGCGACCCTCAAACTATGGGTCAACTATGGGCCGAAGTATCCAAAAAGCATTGGACCGAAGTGTCCAAGGCTGGGCCGAAGTGTCTTTCGCGTTGGGCCGAAGTGGTTGGGCCGAAGTTGTTTTGGGCCGAAGTGTCCATTAACCAGTTAAATACATGGTCGTTGTTTGAATTTTTGTTTGTGGAGGCACGATGCTTCCACTTTTGTTCGCTGACCAACATTCCGTCCACCACCCTCCTGCTTTTTTACGTGCGATATTTCAGTAAGCTTTTGACCGAAGGAGTGTACATTCAGATATCTTTCGGCGGGGGCCTATTATTGGTTTCCCTGATATACTTGTTTCAGTTACATTGTATAAGTTAGGTAATGTAGAGTTTTCAATTTCGTTGAATTTACTAACATCCAATGGCATTATGGGTTACACGGGGGATCCTGCCTCACTGAACCTCTATTCTTAAAATTTTCATACACATTTAAATATTTCTTTTTCATATACATGCAAAAATAATTTTTTTAGAAAAATGGTGTGTAGCAATATTTCATAATAATAAAAGTTCATTTGTTACATCATAAAATTTGACCTAAAGAAAAATACTTTGCTTAAATTTTCTTTTGAATGTTTTGGTGCCGAGTGTAAGAAAATGGTGCCGATTTTGCAAGGCGTGGTGCCGAGTTTGTGAACAAAAATGATGCCGAATAGTCCAAAAGGTGCCGAGATTGTTTGGTGCCGAATTTGACAGGTGCCGCAATATCCAAATTCCGATGAAAACAATGCTCGTGAAATGGCACTGTTCGTTTTACGATCTGTTGGTGATGCTTGGGGATAAATGGATCATCAGAAACCAAATAAATACATGGTCGTTGTTTGAATTAGGCGGAAAGTTGCGACGCGATGACGTTAGTCAAAGATTTAATCGTCAAGCGAAAAGAGCAGCTGCAACGTGACCAAGAACAGCTACGATGTGACAGAGAACAGCTGCGATGTGACCAGGAACAGCTGCAGCAAAAGGTGATTATTTGCGTACTGGCTTAAAATTGTAAGACATATAAATGACATTTTTGGTGGCAGCGTGGTCATGGGGGGTGGCGAGGGGGGGGGGGGGGGGATGGGGGAGATGTTGCCCCTTTCATAGTTTTTTTTTCTTGCCACACATGAGTGGTTTTTTGACGGGCGGAGTTGGTGGAGAGGGGTAATGTTTGTCCGCGCTGCACCTGTTGCAATTTTTCTCGGTGGGGGGGGGGGGTATGTTTGTTTGCGCTGCACATGTTAGTTTTTCTCGGGGGGGGGGGGGGTATGTTTTTCCGTGCTGCACATGGTAGTTTTTCGGGGAGGGGGTGGGTATGTTTTTCCGTGCTGCACATGTTACGGTTTTTCGGGGGGTATGTTTTTTCCGTGCTGCACGTTAGTTTTTCGGGGGCGAGGGGTTGTGGGTCTGTTTTTCTGCGCTGCACATGTTAGTTTTTCGGTTGGGGGTGGGGGGGGGTTGTGGGTATGTTTTTCTTTGCTGCACATGTTACGGTTTTTCGGGGGGGGTGGGATGGGTTATGTTTTTCCGCGCTGCACATGTTAGTTTTTCTCGGGGGGGGGGGGGGGTTGTGGGTATGTTTTTCCGCGCTGCACATGTAACGATTTTTCGGGGAGTGGGGTGGTAGGATGGGTTATGTTTTTCTGCGCTGCAGATGTTGCAGTTTTTCTCACAGCACACGACGGCTTGCGTCCTTCATGCACGTTTGATACTCTGACCCTAGGTGGCGTGTCTGGCCGCGGATCAAGAACGCCTGCTCAAGGAAAAGGAAGAAGTATCACAGAAATGGAAGGCGTTGACGGAAACAGAAGAGAAGTGCCGCGTGCTGCAAACTGAGCTACAAGCGCTACAGGCCAGCCGCCAGCAGGTTGGTGTAACAACAGCCGCCAGCAGGTTGGTTGTAACAACAGCCGCCATCAGGTTGGTGTAACAACAGCCGCCAGCAGGTTGGCGTAACAACAGCCGCCAGCAGGTTGGTGTAACAACAGCCGCCAGCAGGTTGGTTGTGACAACAGCCGCCAGCAGGTTGGTTGTAATAACAGCCGCCAGCAGGTTGGTGTAACAACTGCCGCCAGCAGGTTGGTGTAACAACAGCCGCCAGCAGGTCGGTTGTAATAACAGCCGCCAGCAGGTTGGTGTAACAACAGCCGCCAGCAGGTTGGTGTAACAACAGCCGCCAGCAGGTTGGTTGTAATAACAGCCGCCAGCAGGTTGGTTGTAACAACAGCCGCCAACAGGTTGGTGTAACAACAGCCTGCATCAGGTTGGTTGTAGCAACAGCCGCCAGCAGGTTGGTATAACAACAGCCGCCAGCAGGTCGGTTGTAATAACAGCCGCCAGCAGGTTGGTGTAACAACAGCCTGCATCAGGTTGGTTGTGACAGCGTCCAAATTTTTCCCTGCCAGTTTGGCGCAAATTGTTTTTGTTCGCAGTTGATCCCCAGAACCATCATGGCATGTTACCCTCTGGACCTGGGCATTGTGGCATGTTACCCTCTGGACCCAGTCATCATGGCATGTTACCCTCTGGACCCAGTCATCATGGCATGTTACCCTCTGGACCTGGGCATCATGGCATGTTACCCTCTGGACCCAGTCATCATGGCATGTTACCCTCTGGACCTGGGCATCATGGCATGTTACCCTCTGGACCCAGTCATCATGGCATGTTACCCTCTGGACCCAGTCATCATGGCATGTTACCCTCTGGACCTGGGCATCATGGCATGTTACCCTCTGGACCCAGTCATCATAGCATGTTACCCTCTGGACCTGGGCATCATGGCATGTTATCCTCTGGACCCAGTCATCATGGCATGTTACCTTCTGAAGCATCATTGCATGTTACCACCTGGACCCAGTCATCATTAGCATGTTACCCTCCGAACCATCATGGCATGTTACCCTCTGAACCCAGTCATCATAGCAGGTTACCCTCCGAACCATCATGGTATGTTACCCTCTGGACCTAGTCATCATGGCATGTTACCCTCCGAACCATCATGGCATGTTACCCTCAGGACCCAGTCATCATGACATGTTACCCTCTGAAGCATCATGGCATGTTACCCTCCGAACCATTATGGCATGTTACCCTCTGGACCCAGTCATCATGGAATGTTACCCTCCGAACCATCATGGCATGTCACCCTCTGGACCCAGTCATCATGGCATGTTACCCTCCGAACCATCATGGCATGTTATCCTCAGGACCCAATCATCATGACATGTTACCTTCTGAGGCATCATGACATGTTACCCTCAGGACCCAGTCATGGCATGTTACCCTCTGGACCCAGTCATCATTGGCATGTTACCCTCCAAACCATCATGGCATTTTACCCTCTGGACCCAGTCATCATGGAATGTTACCCTCCGAACCATCATGGCATGTTACCCTCTTGACCCAGTCATCATGGCATGTTACCCTCCGAACCATCATGGCATGTTTCCCTCAGGACCCAGTCATCATGACATGTTACCTTCTGAGGCATCATGGCATGTTACCCTCAGGACCCAGTCATCATGGCATGTTACTCTCTGGACCCATTCATCATTTGCATGTTACCCTCCGAACCATCATGGCATGTTACCCTCTGGACCCAGTCATCATTGGCATGTTACCCTCTGAACCCAGGCATGTTACCCTGTCGCAATAATGCATTACCCTCTGAACATTGAACATTGACATATTTCCTGCAGGTCTTTGTTTCTCGGTTTTAGCTCGAGGCGGAGAAACGTGAGGTGGAGAACGAGCTATCGTCCCTCACGTCCGAACGCGCCGAGCTGGTCCGAGGTAAACCACCTGTTCATTCTTTCTTGATGACAAGGGGGGAATAGTCAGTGATAAATGATGAGTAAAACAGAGTGGTGCCTTTATCTTTGGTGTGAGCATCGAATCTGAAAGTGGCGCGGTTATCTTTGGTGCGAGTATCGCATCTGAAAGTGGCGCAGTTATCTTTGGTGCGAGTATCGGGTCTGAAAGTATTCTTTAACATGATAACAAAAATTGAAATCCCCGTGCAATTTTTTTTTTTTTTTTTTGTATTTTAGTTTTGAGTGAAAAAAGAACAAAATTGTTTAATTCCAAATAACACTTATGAAGGCAGGCCACGTAGGAGCAGTCTCACCACGGATAATTTAACCGACAGAAATGCAATGGTTTTATCCTTTGACAAAAAAAAAAATAAATAACGAAAATAAATAAATGAAAACTTTTGGAAAATTTCAGTTTTTGTGGTCATTCAAAAACGAAACACATTCGATGCCTGCGACATTCAAATTATTGATGGTCTCTTCCTGAAAAAAAGAACTAAACAATTATGAGTTCTTATTTTTGTCAGAAGTCTTACATGGATATACTTTGATATACTTTCTCGTCCTTGCGATTTACCTCCTCTCATGTTTACTCTTTCTTAATTTTTTTTTCAGAATTGAAGAAGTCCGAGTCAGAGTAAGTGCCTTGTTTATTTGCTAGTTCTTCGACCATAGTGCTTAAAGTGGAAAACAGTAGTAAGATAAAAACGAAAGTAAGATAAAAACAAAAGTAAGATAAAAATAAAGGTAAGATAACAATCAAAGGCATCTTGTCTTGCTGTTTGTTGCTAACGTGAAAAGAATTCTGATGCTTTGCTGCTTTGTAATCGATGGTCTGACGCATTATGGTGGTCTTTTATCTGACGTCACATCTGTGTGTTATCTGTTATCTGACGTCATATCTGTGTGTTATCTGTTATCTCACGTCATATCTGTTTGTTATCTGTTATCTCACGTCATATCTGTTTGTTATCTGTTATCTGACGCCCATCTGTGTGTTATCTGTTATCTGACGTCATATCTGTGTGTTATCTGTTATCTCACGTCATATCTGTTTGTTATCTGTTATCTTACGTCACATCTGTGTGTTATCTGTTATCTCACGTCATATCTGTTTGTTATCTGTTATCTCACGTCACATCTGTGTGTTATCTGTTATCTGACGTCACACCTGTGTGTTATCTGTTATCTGACGCCCCGTCTGTGGGTTATCTGTTATCAGACGTCACACTCGTGTGTTATCCGTGTGTAGTCCTTTATTTGACATCCCATATTTTCATTGTTTGTCCTGCTCGCCGCCATCTTGATTTCTGGAGACTCTCGAAAGCAAGTCGTTATTTTCTCCTTGTTACACGTGTGTCAAGTCTGGCCAGCGCCGACTCGTGTATCGAGTCACTTCTGATACCGTGACCAAGTAACTTGTTGAGTCTTGCTACTTGCTCTGTTATCTCTTATCTGACGTCTTATCTGTGTTATCTGATGCTACATCTGTTATCCGCCTTGGTGCTTGCTGTTTCAGGAGGCAGCGTTTGGAAGTAAGCGTAAGAAGCTGCGAAGACCAGCTCTATGCCAGCAACACCATGTAAGAACACAGCCTCGTAACACGAACACCCTTCTGTCTGTTTGCGTTTGTGGTGTGCAGAGTGGGCTGTGACCTGATCCAGAGCTGGTTTACATCCCTGTAACATGGGCACCTGTGTGTTTGTGGTGTGTAGAGTGGGCTGTAACCTGATCCAGAGCTGGTTTACACCCCTGTAACATGGGCACCTGTGTGTTTGTGGTGTATAGAGTGGACTGTCACCTAGTCTGGAACTGATTCAAGGAAGAAAACCTTTCAGGACACTGTATCGTGGAACTCGGTCAACACTTGACCTTGACACCTGACCTTGTCCGTATATTCATAATAATTACTAAGGTCATTGTTAAATTCCTTGGCATCAAAGGCCAGTGGCATTCTTACGCGGACTGTGTGCATGCTGTACGTGTGCATGCTGAATGAGTGCATGCTGAACGCGTAAATAAAGCATGTGTGTGGCCTTTGTAGGTACGAGGACACTATTGCTGGCCTACAGGAGCGGCTACAAGCAGCAGAGAAGGAGGAGAGCCGCTTGTCGAAGCTGTGCGAGGACAAAGGCACTCACATAAGCTCGCTAGAGGGCGACCTGTCGCGGGCGAGCCACTGGCACAGGCAGATGTGTGAGGCGCAGGACCAGCTGCAGGTATGCTTATCCGTATGCCTCCCCCCTCCCCCCCCCCTCCATGGCTGCAGGTGTTCCCCGTGTTCCTTCGCAATAGGAATGCTGTTTCACGTACGGATAAGCCCCCCCTCCTCGTCCCCCACACCCCCGCCCCCAGTTATGCTTATCCGTATGCCCCTCCCCCTCCCCCCCCCCCCCAATCTCCTGTCCCCGACCCATCCAATAACGTGCAGGATATATGTGCATCCAGTCTCTCCCTAAATAACGTGCAACAAGCAGGAGGTATGCATCCAGTTTCTCCCTAAATAACGTGCAACCAGCAGGAGGTATGCGTCCAGTCTCTCCCTAAATAACGTGCAACCAGCAGGAGGTATGCGTCCAGTCTCTCCCTAAATAACGTGCAACCAGCAGGAGGTATGCGTCCAGTCATTCCCTGATAACATGCAATCAGGAATTTTTCTTCCAGGTGTTCCCTAACATCATGGAACTGGCTGCGGGTGTTCCCCTTATTCCTTCGCAATAGGAATGCTGTTTCACGTACCGATCGCCCCCCCCCACCCTCCTCCTCGCCCCCAACACCCCCCCCCCCCCCCCCCTCCTCATCGAGCCATTCTTCCGTTCTCACGAGTTAGGCCTTTGTGGCTGTTGTCGAGTGCCATGACGTCACAGCGGTCACGTGACTTTGTTGTGTACAGGAGGTACAGGCTGCAGCGGCCGAGACTCAGACGTTCCACGAGAACGAGATGACGTCACTGCGGGAGGAGTGTCAGGAAGTCAGGAGCAAGTACAAGACGCTGCTCAGGCAGGCCCGTGGCTACGAGGCCAAGCTGGCGCAGACTCGGTAAGCAAGCCTCTAACATCGCCTGACTCTTGCCGTGTTATTAACAAACGTGGCTAAATGGTAAGGATGCGTTGCTGTAATGTTTGTGTAATGTTGGTGTAATGTTGTCAACATTCAGCCAGTCGGTGAGTTAGAAGTAAAGTATAAAACTGCGCATATTAAATGTGCCGGCGTTCTTTTATGTAAGATTAGAGCAGCATTGTCGGATGGGGGGTAGGGGTTGGGGGTTGCGGCGTTGTTTTACGTAAGATTAGAGCAGCATTGTCGGGTGGGGGTGGGGTGTTGCGGCGTTGTTTTACGTAAGGTTAGAGCAGCATTGTCGGGTGGGGGGTGGGGGTGGGGGGTTGCGGCGTTGTTTTACGTAAGGTTAGAGCAGCATTGTCGGGTGGGGGTGGGGGGTTGCGGCGTTGTTTTACGTAAGATTAGAGCAGCATTGTCGGGTGGGGGTGGGGGTGGGGGGTTGCGGCGTTGTTTTACGTAAGATTAGAGCAGCATTGTCGGCTGGGGGTGGGGTGGGGTGTTGCGGCGTTGTTTTACGTAAGATTAGAGCAGCATTGTCGGGTGGGGGTGGGATGGGGTGTTGCGGCGTTGTTTTACGTAAGATTAGAGCAGCATTGTCGGGTGGGGGTGGGGGTGGGTGTTGCGGCGTTGTTTTACGTAAGGTTAGAGCAGCATTGTCTCGGGGTTTGCGGCTGTGAGTTCACACAGTTGACTTGAGATTTTGAAATCCACCAAATGGTCGTGAAATGTTGCCCGCTCCCGCCCCCCTCCAGGATTTCAAGTTCCTTTGGTACTGTTCTTAGAATGTTGAGCCGATACTCAGAACATGAACTAAACCACGCCAAGACGTTCTACCTCCACCCCCACCCACAAGTTGTGTCGGGAGGCGGGGCTGGGACTGAACCACACGAAGCTGTTCTCCCTCCCCCTCCCCACCCCCTATGCGATTAAGTTCCGCCATGGGAGTTGTTTATAGGGAGTTGTGCCGGGAGGCGGAGCAGGAACTGGACCACACCAAGACGTACGCTCACCTGATGCTGCTCCAGCAGAACCGCGAGATGAGCGACGCCCGGCGGGCGCTGGATGACGTCACTGCTTTCCTCCACGGCATCCAAGCCGAGCTACAGGCCCGACTACCGCAGCACAGCCAGGTATATATACAAACCCCCACCCCCTCCTCAATACCGCCCTCCCCCATGGCATAAAATCCAAATTCCTTGCCCGGAGCGACAATACTGCCAGGTATATAAGCACTCCCCTCCCCCTCCTCCCTACCGCCCTCCCCCCATGACATCAAATCCAAGCTCGAGGCCCGGCAGCCATAATACTGCCAGGTGTATAGGATATATATATATGTTACAGCGAATCTGTAAAACCAGCGAATCGATAGATTCGCTGAAAATTTCAGCGAATCTGTAGATTCGCTGAAAATTTTCAGCGAATCTACAGATTCGCTAGTTTATCATCTAAAAAATTATGCAGATTCGCTGAAATTGCCTGATCGGCCGTCTTTACCGACATGATCACTTGTTTTTGCTAATATTTGAAATTTAATTGCTTTTGTGTAACTTCGTTACTCCAGATGTATTTTACACACCTTTTTCTTGGTTTGTGTGAAGGGAATTTATTAAAATCGAGCTCTATTATCTGTTTCCTTTGCCATTAAGTCATTTCATGTAGCTGAGGGTTTGTGGTTATTTGATGAAAATGCAGCAATTCATATGCTATCACGCCTGAATAAAGTTTCTATCCGTCGAAATCCTGGCCGTATCAGTTTCTGTTGAATTAAACTATTAGTATGCAGAGCATCGAAAATTAACACTGATTGGCTAAGCGTACCGTAATTCAATTGCAATTTATATCACCCGGAGGTGAAGAGATTTTTGTGTTGCACTCACTGAGGAATCATTTCAATTTAGCTTACTGAAAGATAGAAAATTAATTTAAGCCGTTGTGAATATTGATAGCAAATATTTTCGAACGCTTTCCAGTATTGTTTTTCATTTGAGACTAGAAATTCGCATTTCATCAGTACATTTAAAGCTAGTTAAATAAAAATATGTGTAATTTTAAAAGTTCCGATTGCAATATATCCTATTCCCAGAAAACAAGAAACTTAATTTAAGCCTTTGTTAATATTGATAGCAAATGTTTTCGAACGCTTTTCAATATTGTTTTTCATTTGAGACTAGAAATTCGCATTTCATCAGTGCATTTTAAAGCTAGTTAAATAAAAATATGTGTAATTTTAAAAGTTCTGATTGCAATATATCCTATTCCCAGAAAACAAGACACTTAATTTAAGCATTTGTGAATATTGATAGCAAATACTTTCGAACGCTTTTCAATATTTTTTTTCATTTGAGACTAGAAATTCGCATTTCAACAATGCATTTTAAAGCTAGTTAAATAAAATATGTGTAATTATGTGTGTAATTAGGGGTAAAGAAGTCACATAAAAACAATTAAATTTCAAATATCAGCCAACACAATATCACCCAATCCTGTCGGTAAAGATGACTGGTCAGGCAATTTCAGCGAATCTGTATAATTTTAAAGGTGAAAAACCAGCGAATCTGTAGATTCGCTGAAAATTTTCAGCGAATCTACAGATTCGCTGGTTTTACAGATTCGCTGTAACATATATACACCCCATCCCCTCCTCACTACCGCCCTCCCCCATGGCATCAAATCCAAGCTCCAGGCCTGGCAGCGACAATACTGCCAGGTATATAATCACCCCCCCCCCTCCTCCCTACCGCCCTCCCCCCATGACATCAAATCCAAGCTCGCGGTCCGGCAGCCATAATACTGCCAGGTATATAAGCACCCCCCTCCCCCTCCTCCCTACCGCCCTCCCCCCATGACATCAAATCCAAGCTCGCGGTCCGGCAGCCATAATACTGCCAGGTATATAAAGACCCCCTCCCCCTCCTCCCTACCGCCCTCCCCCCATGGCATCAAATCCAAGCTCCAGGCCCGGCAGCGACAATACTGCCAGGTATATAAGCACCCCCTCCCCCTCCTCCCTACCGCCCTCCCCCGGTGTCCTTCAGTTAGGTGTCTTTCAGTTAGGTGTCCTTCAGGCCGGTGTCCTTCAGTCAGGTGTCCTTCAGTCCGGTGTCCTTCAGTCCGGTGTCCTTCAGTCCGGTGTCCTTCAGTCCGGTGTCCTTCAGTCCGTTGTCCTTCAGTCAGGTGTCCTTCAGTCAGGTGTCCTTCAGTCAGGTGTCCTTCAGTCAGGTGTCCTTCAGTCCGGTGTCTTTCAGTCCGGTGTCCTTCAGTCCGGTGTCCTTCAGTCCGTTGTCCTTCAGTCAGGTGTCCTTCAGTCCGGTGCCCTTCAGTCCGGTGTCCTTCAGTCCGGTGTCCTTCAGTCCGGTGTCCTTCAGTCCGGTGTCCTTCAGTCCGGTGTCCTTCAGTCCGTTGTCCTTCAGTCAGGTGTCCTTCAGTCAGGTGTCCTTCAGTCAGGTGTCCTTCAGTCAGGTGTCCTTCAGTCCGGTGTCCTTCAGTCCGGTGTCCTTCAGTCCGGTGTCCTTCAGTCCGGTGTCCTTCAGTCAGGTGTCCTTCAGTCAGGTGTCCTTCAGTCAGGTGTCCTTCAGTCCGGTGTCCTTCAGTCCGGTGTCCTTCAGTCCGGTGTCCTTCAGTCCGGTGTCCTTCAGTCCGGTGTCCTTCAGTACGGTGTCTTCCAGTCAGGCTTTCGTGCAGTGCTCCTCTATTCTGCAGGAGGACAGTTTAGCGTCGCACTCGTCGCCTGAGGTTAACCACGTCACGGAGAGTGACGTCACCGAGGGTGATGACTCTGGCGGTCCCCAGGTTGAGTCAAACAGTGCGCCGAAGTCCTTCCTGTCCTCCGTCATACAAGTCCTGGCGGGCGACAGCAACGTCACACCGAACGAACGTGACGCGACGCCGCACGAGTGTGGCACACAGGGAGCTGAGGGTAACACGCAGAAAA
This sequence comes from Protula sp. h YS-2021, assembly GCA_949752745.1. NCBI lineage: Eukaryota > Metazoa > Annelida > Polychaeta > Sabellida > Serpulidae > Protula > Protula sp. h YS-2021. The sequence goes on along the minus strand of OX457031.1, from coordinate 6,113,021 downwards.
CTGAATGTCACACCCAGCAAGCTGAGGGCAACACTCAACGGGAAGAGTGCAGAGAAGAAGGCGAGGGAGATGGCGGGGCGGACGAGAAAGGTATGCAGCAGTAAGCGCCACATACATAACCATTTTTTAAGAAACAAATTACAAATTTTGAAATGACTGTTACGCCACCCTCTGTTCGTCACCCTGTGTTACGTCATCCTCTGTTACGCCGTCCTCTGTTACGTCATCTTCTGTTACGTCATGTGTTACATCATCCTGTCATGTCATTATTTGTTACGTTTTCCTGTGTTACATCATGCTCTGTTACGTCATTCTCTATTACGTCATCGGTTACGTCATCATCTGTTACATCATCATTTGTTATGTCATTCTTTACTACGCCATTAGCTGTCACGTCATTGTCTTTTATGCCATGCTGTTTCACCTCATCCTCTTCTTAAGTATACACCCACTGCTTTGTTCCGTGCGTGGGGTAAGAGGCAACCAATCGGAATTTCTTTCTTTCTAACCCTTCTTTTACTATTTCTTCATTCTTCCTTCTTTTTTTCCCACTTGTTTCTTCAGCAAGTGCGTAAAATATACCCATCCTAGTTGGTGAACGGGACGGTAAACACCAAACAAACAAACAAACAAACCTCATCCTCTGTTACGCCTTTCAAAAAACAACAATGTTTTCAGGGCGAAGCGTGGGCGCTTCTGTGATGATTGGGTCAAGTGCCAGTGCCTTCACGCGTGTCAGCAACATCGGTGCCAAACAGTGCCACCAAAGTCACGGTGAGTAGTAGCATCGGTGCCAAACCATGCCACCAAAGTCACGGTGAGTAGAAGCATCGGTGCCAAACCAAGCCACCAGAGTCACGGTGAGTAGAAACGTTGGTGCCAAATCATGCCACCAAAGTCACGCTGAGTAGAAACGTTGGTGCCAAATCATGCCACCAAAGTCACGGTGAGTAGAAACGTTGGTGCCAAATCATGCCACCAAAGTCACGGTGAGTAGAAACGTTGGTGCCAAATCATGCCACCAAAGTCACGGTGAGTAGAAACGTTGGTGCCAAATCATGCCACCAAAGTCACGGTGAGTAGAAACGTTGGTGCCAAATCATGCCACCAAAGTCACGGTGAGTAGAAACGTTGGTGCCAAATCATGCCACCAAAGTCACGGTGAGTAGAAACGTTGGTGCCAAATCATGCCACCAAAGTCACGGTGAGTAGAAACGTTGGTGCCAAACCATGCCACTAGTGTCACGGTGAGTAGTAGCATCGGTGCCAAACCATGCCACCAAAGTCACGGTGAGCAGAAATGTTGGTGCCAAACCATGCCACCTGTTAGTCTGCCCGATTATGTTTAAATCTAAGTCGGATTGCTTTGCATTTTCGTCTCGGCTACAGTTGCGATTTCTAATGTACTGCTACAGAATAAATCTCTAGGTTAAGGGGCCAGTGTGTGGCTTTCGTATTCAAGCCATCTACTGAGCGCAGTCAACAGAAGAAAGGATTTTTTTTATTTTTAATCTTACAGGGCTGCAAGACATCCCACATAAGCCTGACAGCCAGCCTAACAGCCAGCCTAACACAGAATGCCACACGCGGCATGACAGTCAGTCTGACATCGAATCCCGCACGCAGTCGAATGACGCATGCGTGAATGACAGCAGCTTACGGTAAGCGACAGAGCGCGGACAGAGTAAGGCGAATAGCTACAAACAGTAGGGCAGCAAGTTGTCGTTCGTACGTTTATAGATTGTTGCTTTTAGATTTTTATTCAGCATAATGGTAAAGACAGTTATCACTCAAATGTCACACGCCGGTACCGTTGTCACTCAAATGTCACACGCCGGTACCGTTATCACTCAAATGTCACACGCCGGTGCCGTTGTCACTCAGATGTCACACGCCGGTACCGTTGTCACTCAAATGTCACACGCCGGTACCGTTGTCACTCAAATGTCACACGCCGGTGAAGTTGTCACTCAAATGTCACACGCCGGTGCCGTTGTCACTCAAATGTCACACGCCGGTGCCGTTGTCACTCAAATTTCACACGCCGGTGCCGTTCTCATTCAAATGTCACACGCCGGTACCGTTGTCACTCAAATGTCACACGCCGGTACCGTTGTCACTCAAATGTCACAAGCCGGTACCGTTGTCACTCAAATGTCACACGCCGGTACCGTTGTTACTCAAATGTCACACGCCGGTACCGTTGTCACTCAAATGTCACACGCCGGTGCCGTTGTCACTCAAATGTCACACGCCGGTGCCGTTGATACTCAAATGTCACACGCCGGTGCCGTTGTCACTCAAATGTCACACGCCGGTACCGTTGTCACTCAAATGTCACACGCCGGTGCCGTTGTCACTCAAATGTCACACGCCGGTACCGTTGTCACTCAAATGTCACACGTCAGTACCGTTGTCACTCAAATGTCACACGCCGGTACCGTTGTCACTCAAATGTCACACGCCGGTACCGTTGTCACTCAAATGTCACACACCGGTACCGTTGTCACTCAAATGTCACACGTCAGTACCGTTGTCACTCAAATGTCACACGCCGGTGCCGTTGTCACTCAAATGTCACACGCCGGTGCCGTTGTCACTCAAATGTCACACACCGGTACCGTTGTCACTAAAATGCCACACGTCAGTACCGTTGTCACTCAAATGTCACACACCGGTACCGTTGTCACTCAAATGTCACACGTCAGTACCGTTGTCACTCAAATGACACACACCGGTACCGTTGTCACTCAAATGTCACACGTCAGTACCGTTGTCACTCAAATGTCACACGCCGGTGCCGTTGTCACTCAAATGTCACACACCGGTACCGTTGTCACTCAAATGTCACACGTCAGTACCGTTGTCACTCAAATGTCACACGCCGGTGCCGTTGTCACTCAAATGTCATTATAGACCGCTGTTGTTAGCATCTAGATGTCCTCGTCCGTCGGTGTCGTCACACAAATGTCATACGCCGGTATCGTTTTCACCCATATATCCTAATCTATCTGTGTCGTTATCACACAAATGTCATTGTGGGCCATAGTGATTGTACTTTATGCCCTTCCATACCAAAAATGAAGGAATTTTGACAACTCGGCCCATTACCAACTCTGCCCTTTTCGGAGAGCTTGGCCCATGCTTTTTTGGACGATTGGGCCTAGTTGTAACGACTTATTTTTGAAAGATGACGCGGCCCTTTTCTTTCGGTTTCTTTCTTTTTTTTTTTTGCTATTTTCCTATTTACTATTTGAGTTTTTTTTACCCAACCGTGTGGACCCTGAGGGGTCTATAGGATTGACCTCTGTCAGTCCATCCATCTGTCCGTCCGTCCGTCCGATTTTTGTACGCCCTGTATCTCCGGCACCATTCAACCGATTTCAATTTCCTTTTCCACATAGAAAGACTGAGTAGTGGCGCTGTGCGACGAAGCATTATTTTTGGATTTTTCGAAAAATTATAAAACGTGCGGAGACCTTGAACTTTTTGGCACTTGACTGATTATTGTGTCCGGTTCGGGTCTGCGCCTTCGACGATGATTTGTTACTATTGATTTTGATTAGAACTAGTAGCCATTTTTTGACAAAGTTATGATTTTTAATACACTTTAATCAAACTACAAAAGACGGGAAATATTTGTTACATGAGATAATGAAAGGCGGGAGATATTCTTATGATATGCATTTGTTTCTACGATGACAGAGATGATTGTGACTAATGTATACTCCGGTGTTATTGAGCCATCTTGCAATTTCTGCTGCCTTTGATTGCATTTCTTATGATCAGCATGGGTTGCTGCGATGGCAGATTTCACAATACCCATTTAACACACCATCTTACGGTTTACGGTGCGTTACCAATATCACTCCCAATGCACTTAAGGTGGTAACAATGGGTCATTTTACACACCAAGAAATGGTACTTTAACACTTGGTGCTTTTTCACTCTTTACACTTCTTTCTTATAAATTGCAATAAAAAGAATGCTGTGCACATGTTGGTGTACCCTGGTGAAGATTGCAATTAATTCCCACGACTCTCAACCAAATAGACCAAATTTAATGAGCGAATTGCAGTTGAATTTACTCACCAGTGTTATATTTTAAATGCAATTGATTTTCACGGTAACAATTGCTATTCATTCCACTCATAGGTAGCACCTGAGCTTCCGTGATGTGCAATCAGACCTGTGATCTCAGAATCACAGGACACATAAAGAAAATCGTTCACTCATAAAAGGTGTCAAAAGAACTCTGTCATTGTTATGAGCAAACCATCTTTCATCTTAAAATCGCAGTCTACATAAGTAAATTATATATTTTTTCACAAAAGGTGCCCAAATAATTCTCTTATTGTCATGAGGAAGAGTTGCTTGACTGCATTAAAACCTATGATTTTTGGTGCCGAGATCTGGCGCTTGTCCAAAAAGTACCGACAATGTTTGGTACCGACTTGCCCATAGAATGTGGCGCCGACTTGTCAAAAAAGTACCGACAATGTTTGGTACCGACTTGCCCATAGAATGTGGCGCTGACTTGTCCAAAAAGTACCGACAATGTTTGGTACCGACTTGCCCATAGAATGTGGCGCTGAATTGTCCAAAAAGTACCGACAATGTTTGGTACCGACTTGCCCATAGAATGTGGCGCCGACTTGTCCAAAAAGTACCGACAATGTTTGGTACCGACTTGCCCATAGAATGTGGTGCTGACTTGTCCGTAAAGTACCTACAATGTTTGTTACCGACTTGCCCATAGAATGTGGTGCCGACTTGTCTAAAAAGTACCGACAATGTTTTGTAACGACTTACCCATACAGTGTGGTGCCGACTTGCCTAAAAAGTACCGACCATGTTTCGTACCGCCATGCCCATAGAATGTGGCGCCGACTTGTCAAAAAAATACCGACCATGTTTGGTGCCGACTTGCCCATAAAAAGTGGCGTATCGTCTTTTGCGATGGGCCGAGTTGGTGTGGGCTGAGTTGGTAATGGGCCGAGTTGTCCAAAGACCGTTTTGTCCCGCTGTACCAAGCCTCGTTTTAAATCTCACCGTTATACTTTCCTCTCACCGTTGTGTCCCACGAAGCATTGTTGTGAATCTCTCCGCTGTACTTTCCTCTCGCCTCGTTTTGAACACGCCCCTTTTATTGATATCTCGTATCTCTCCAGTGACAGCGAGGAGCCGGCGTTGTCTGAGCACGTGAGGGCGATGCACACCACGCTGGTGAGCGTAGCCAGGCTCTTCCAGGCCCTGGACGACGAGTACCTCAAGCAGGAAGACGACCTCGCCCAGCAGCTGTAAGTGCTGACGTCACAGGGATGCTGACGTCATACCCGTTGTTACTGCTATATCGATCCCGAGAAAAGAAGTGATTTTGTTTGCCACCATTTTTTGCTGTTCCCCTCATTATTTTGATAACAAACGGGCTTTTTCATGAGTATGGCACAGAACGGAACATCTGATGGTAACATCTGGATCGAGATAATAATTTGTGGTTTCCAGGACAGATCTGCAAGGAGAGCGTAAGAGAGACCAGGACAAGATGGCGGCGCTGGATTCCAAGCACAGCCAGTCTGTAGCGGCGTGCGAGAACCAGCGGCGCGAAGCCGAGCTGACGGAGAAACGTCTGCGGGAGGAAATTGCCGAACTGCGGGCGAAGTTGACGGCGCAGCATAATGACGTAGAGAGGTCACGGAAGTTTTTGGAGGAACAGATGCAGAGAATGACGTCAATGTCAGAGCAGAACTCTAAGCTACAGGTCTCGATTTGTCTATGTAGCACTGGTGTTAATTTTCAGTGCATATAATTTAACTGTAGTTAAAATTGTAAAAACACAAAAGAAACTGTTGTTGGAAATATTTATTATGGGAAAAGCGCAAATTTTTACAGAGATTTTTTACCTCGACCTCGTGGTAGAATTTTCTTCTTTTTTTTTTTCATTTTCTTACAATTCACAATGTTGAGCATTGCACTGCAATGTGTTTTAAGAATATCCGTTTGTTTTGATCGGGGAGAGAAGAGAGAGAGACAGAGACAGAGAGAGAGGCGAAGAAAGGGAGAAAGAAAGAGAGTGAAGGAGAGGGAGAGAGAGAGAGAGAGAGAGAGAGAGAGAGAGAGAGAGAGAGAGAGAGAGAGAGAGAGTGGGAGACGGAGAGAGAGAGTATTGGAGACGGAGAGAGGCACAGAGAGTGAAGGGAAGAGAGAGAGAGAGAGAGAGAGAGAGAGAGAGAGAGAGAGAGAGAGAGAGAGAGAGAGAGAGAGAAAGAGTGGGAGACGGAGAGAGAGAGTATTGTAGACGGAGAGAGGCAGAGAGAGTAATAGAGAGGGAGAAAGAGGAAGTCCGTTGGTTAGATACAAAAACAGAGAGACAGACTAGAAATATGACAGTGTGAGTTGACTTGGATGTTTTGTCAGCATTTTGAGGACAGCGTACGACGCCTGAAGCGACAGGTCGAGGAGAAGGCGACGGAGAACGGCATGCTGCGGGAGCGTCTCGAGGCCTGCATCCATGGCAACGCGGCCACTTCCGGTGACGACGCCAGGGCCACGTACGCCCGCGAGAACTACCTGCTGCGTGCCGAGGCAAGCCGTGAGATGTGGGGGAGGGGGGGGGGGGGGGTGGGGAGGGAGAGGGGAAGGCGGCGGAGAACGGCATGCTGCGGGAGCGCCTCGAGGCCTGCATCCATGGCAACGCGGCCACTTCCGGTGACGACGCCAGGGCCACGTACGCCCGCGAGAACTACCTGCTGCGTGCCGAGGCAAGCCGTGAAATGTGCCGGGGGGCGGG